>JANHJO010000001.1:1073030-1085858 GCA_032468235.1 Pseudoxyrhopus heterurus
TGCTGACTATCAGCTGCCTGCAATTTGGCAGTTCAAATCCCACCAGGCTCCAGGTTGACTCAGCCTTCCATCCTTCCGAGGTGGGTAAAATGAGGATCCAGATTGTTGGGGGTAATATGCTGACTCTGTAAAAACCGCTTGGAGAGGGCTGTAAAGCACTATAAAGCGGCATATAAGTCTAAGTGCTATTGCCATTGCTATTGGCAACAGTTAGATAAAATGACTGTCATACTTTACAGATAAATATGCAGTGGGGATTTCTTTTTTCTACTCCTTGCTTTTTTTTTGCTCATGTGTCTTTAACAGAAAGCTACCATGCAAACATTAAGCAGCTAATTATCTCTCCACAACCATATTCGTCTCAGGGAAAGCTTCACTTACCGTATTGGTGTTATTTATAAATGAAGATTTTTGCAACAAAACTAGTCTTTTATAATTAGTACACAATTCCCTTTGGGATGCCTTTCATTTTTGTTCAACTGCTCTTTGCTGCTTCGATGGTATTTTTCTTCAGCACGAAAGTTGGAAGGTTGAACTTTATCCAGCCTTGAAAGGTCTCTTATCTCTCAGTTAATTATCTTATAGTCTTGATATGTTACAGTAATCAAATAAAGGCCGCCTCATAATAATTTATTTTTATTTCTGTTATGATTTACTGTATATCTTGCCTTCTGGCAAATAAGGCAAACCTCCCTAGAGGAAAGGAGGCATACAAAGGTAATATGTATATAAATACATTTTTTTCCTGGCAACATGCTTTCAAGAGTTTAGATAACATCTATGTATCCTAATGTTTGAATACTGCATTGGGCCCTTCATGCAGTGAGAACCTCTCACTCTTTTTCACGTAGCAGTCATCTGGATTTTTTAGCCCAGTTTTTACTTCTATAAATATTATCATGCCACTTTCACATAAACAAGAGTCTAATTTTATTGACTGATGACACCACATAAATCAGTTCAGAATGAGAACAGGAAACATTGCATATATTTTGAATGGGTAGGTTTTCATACCTCTCTCATTCTCTCTCTCTCTCTCTTTCTGTCTGTCTGTCTCTCTCTCTCTATTTATCTCTCTTTCTTTTTTTTTCTCTCTGTCTCTCCCTCTCCCTCTGTGTCTCTCCCTGTCTCTTCCCCCTCTCTCTTTCTTTCTCTCTGTCCCTCTCTTCCTCTCTCTCTCTTTCTCTGTCTCTGTCTCTGCCTCTGTCTCTGTCTTTCTTTCTCTGTTTCTCTTCCTCTCTCTCTCTCTCTGTCTATGTCTGTCTCTGTCTCGTTCTCTGTGTGTGTGTGTGTGTGTCTGTCTGTCTCGTTTTCTCTCTCTCTCTCTCTCTCTCTCTGTCTATGTCTGTCTCTGTCTCGTTCTCTCTCTGTGTGTGTGTGTGTCTGTCTGTCTCGTTCTCTCTCTCTCTCTCTCTCTCTCTCTCTCTCTCTCTCTCTCTCTCACATACACACACACACTCATGCGCACATAGATGGTGCTTTTTGTATGGAGTAAAAATCTTTTCAAACCGACTTCCATGGAACTGACTAATCCTTTCATTCACCTCCCTAGTAACTTACATACAATAACACATGAATATCTATGGTAGCATTTCCTTCCTACCGGTGGCATTTTATTAAGTTTGTCAGGCTTGGCAGACTCTACGAAGAGACATAAGCTTGATATGTTGAGCCTGCTTCTTTTCCTTCAAATAATGATTTTATGACCAGGCTGATATTAACCTGTTTGATAAGCTATCAGCCCTTGCTTTAGAAATTGCAATCAATTCCGTTGGTGAAATTAAACCGCCTTTATTAGTATAAGGTGTATTTAATTACCTCCAGCTGTTCCAGGGAGCGATAAAGGCAGCCTGCCTCCACAGAGGCTTACCAGAGTACCTGGCTGGCTAATAAGCTGTTATCAGAGCATGAATGCTGAATGGGGAGAAGGGTGGAGGAACAAAAGAAGCTTTGAGGGAAGGCTGTAGCTTGCTCCCACATGGGCAGAACAGGAAGGGTGTGCTTGACTCTACCACTGTTGCCTATTTTATGGGCTGCCTCCTGGATTAGCTTTTACAGCCCTTGACTAAACAGAGAATAAACACTCGGGGGTGAAAGTGGGCTGGAAGAGATAGGTACAGAGAATCAGAGAAACATGAGAGTTCCCAATAAAGGCAAAACCCACTTTGATCACTGAATGTGTTTAATGGGTCTGGAGAAGTAAGCCATCAAATATCTAAGAAGGGTTCCCTGCTGCAGGAGAAGGCAGGCAGATGCCACAAGACTTCACCCCGTTCCCCAAACTTCATTCTCATGGAATTTGGAGTTGCCTCTGAAGCTTCAGAAACTGGCATCCTATGTTTGGGGATAGGAAATACTCAAAAATTGTAATCGGAACTGTAAGATAATGCTTTGTGGTGATCCTTCAGTGCCTTTCAACTCTTCATGATCCAATGGACAATTTAAAAAAGACATACCCCAATCACCCTCCAAATCATTCATGAAAATTCCAAAAATTTCTTGTGTATGAGATGGCCCTCTTCACTTTTCATCATCACCCACTCAAGACAGACCGCACTGTCCCAAAAGAGAAAGTGTGGCCTTCAGGGGTCCAAAGTGTCCCTCCTAGGAAACCACTGACTGTTTTGATTACTGCCTTAAATAATAGTGCCTAAGTCTGATAGTTTCAATCATTGCTAGCACCTGGCAAACCTTGTCTGCACCCAAAAGTTTAAACAGGGCCTAGATTTAATGGAAATCCTAGAGGTGAGGCTAGACTGAAAAACTGGAAAAAAATCCTATCAGAAAACAAGTATAAATCAATTCCAAGAAAATAGCAATAGCACTGTTTTTATATACCGCCTATCAGGGCTTGCAACCCTCTCTAAGCGGTTTACAATGTCAGCATATTGCCCCCAACAATCTGGGTTCTCATTTTACCTACCTTGTAAGGATGGAAGGCTGAGTCGACCTTGAGCCTGGTGGATTCGAACTGCTAAATTGCAGACAGCTGGGAGCTGAATACTTAATTACAAAGCACAGCGTTTAGCCCGCTGCACCGTTCAAAATGACATGGTATTCATTTTTGCTGAACCTGAGAGCACCTTTACCTTTAGACTATATTACCTCCTTCTGCACCAAAAATGAAGTAATCACCTGTAGGCTCTAACATCTAAAAGAAACTGACAAAGAGTTTCCCCATAGCCTTTAGTTATCTTATCTGCCTTGAACGTCAAAATCGTAACTTTTATCTCATGGAATATTGAGGTTTTTGCTGTTCTGGCTCCTACAGCAGGAAGGAAAGAAGGTAGACATAGAAATAAACTGAAGTAGTTATTCAGATGAAATTGTGAAGGAATTTGCAGATAAATTAAAAAATTATGATACTGTTTTTGATGACAGTGTGGGAAAATAGTCTTGAATTTAACAAAAAGAAATTTAGTAGACAGTGCAAAGTTCTATACTTAGGAAAACTAAAGTGCACAGATAGAGTATGGGACGCACTCGACTTTGAAAAAAAATATTGGAATGGCCCTTGATGGTATATCTCTTAAAAAATAAATGCAATTTTGGATGGCACCAACAGAAGCATTGCTTTCAAATTATGAGAAATTATAATAACTATTCCACTTGATTCTGCATTGGTAGGGCCCCACCTTGGATATTATGTCCCATTCTGGATGTTACACTTTAAGAAGAATTTCTTGAAAATGTAACAGGTACAAAGAACAAGAGAATGATCAAAGGACCAAGATTGAAATTCTGCTCACCACAATAAAAAAAAAAAGACACAGAGTCCCTAGAAATATTGCAGAGAAGAGTTACAAAGATGACAAGTGGCCTGGAAGGGAGCCCCATGAAGAACAGCTAAAGGAATGAGGTTTGTTTGGCTTAACAAAGAGAAGAATGAATGGAGACATAACACTCTTTCAATAGTTGAAGGGCTGCCACAGGGAAAAGGGTTTGGATTTATTCTCCATAGGATCTGAGGATGAGACAAGAAGCAATAGGTGGAAATTCATTAGAGGGAGAACCAAACTAGAAATAAGGAGCAATTTCTTGACAGTGAGAACTAGGAAGCAGTAGAGCAGCTTGTGTCCCAGAGCTGTGAGTGCTCCATTGCTGGAGATTTTCGAGAAAAGATTGGGCAACCATTTGTCTGAGATAGCAGTTACCAATAGCACTTAGACTTATATACTGCTTCATAATGCTTTACAGCCTCCTCTAACCGGTTTACTGAGACAGCATATTGCCCCCAACAATCTGGGTCCTCATTTTACCAACCTTGGAAGGCTGAGTCAATCTTGAGCCAGTGAGAATCGAACTGCTGGCAGTTGGCAGAATTAGCCTGCAATACTGCATTCTAACCACTGCGCCACCATGGCTCTTAATGGTGGTACGGCGTGGGATGGTATGAGATGGTTTGAGGACTCCTACCTTTGATAGGAGGTTGGACTAGAAGACCTCCAAGGCCCCTTTTCCAATGCTGTGATTCCATGACAAATGATTCTAAACTAAGTCCTCTGGTTTTATCCTTAGTCTACGTCCTGAGACTAAAGGAGCTGGATTTGTTTACCCTTGAGAAAAGAATGGGTAGATGACACATTTCTTCAGTATATGAAAAAATGTCACACAGAAAGTCAACTCTCTTATTCCAAAGTGCAGGAAATGGAATAATTGATTTACTGTATTTTTCGGACTATAAGACAGACCGGACTATAAGATGCACCTTGGTTGAGAGGAGGAAAACAAGATAAAAACAGTTTTTTGCCTCTGCGCATCCCGTTTTTGCCCTCCCCGGCATCCAGAAGCACTCTGCAGGCCAAACATGGGCCCATTTTTGGCCTCCGGAGGCCTCTGCAGGTCCCATTTTTGGCGTCACCAACACCAGGGAAGGCAAAAACAGGACCCGTGGAAGATTTGGGAGGCCAAAAATGGGCCCGTATTTGCTGTATAAAACGTACAGACATTTCCACCCACTTTTTTAGGGGGGGGGGGAAGTGCATCTTACACTCTGAAAAATACAGTAAGTTACAGGAGAGAGATTTCCCCTTGAATATTAGAAGAAAATCATCTTTCCTAATAATGAAAGCAGTTGACAGTAGAACCAATTACTCAGAGTGATAGATCACTTTCTTTGGATGCGTACAACTTAAAGCTGTCTGGAATGCTTTAATTTGGCTCCCTGCATTGAGGAGGACTCCATACCCTCAATGGCTCCAACCAATTCTATAATTCTATGAATTGTGAAGTCGTTTTCTGAAAATCTTGCTGGAGCAACAGGTTGAAGAAACATGATGGATCTTTTCACAATGAGCCAATGCTGTGGCTCAGGATAGTTGGTATCACATACTGCAGTGTAGAAAAATCACAGATATTAACAGTGCGATTTTATTTATTAGATTAGATTTTTACCCAACCTTTATTAGTAGCTCAAGCTGGCAAATACACCTAACACACCTTCCTCCTTATTCCCCACAACAACTCTGTGAAGTGGGTTGGGCTGACCCAAGGTCACACAGCTGGCTTTCATGCCTAAACTGGAATTATAACTCAGTCTCCTGGTTTCTAGCCCAGCATCCTGGGCCTACTCAAGCATCCTTTAGATGAGTGGGGTTTCTTTCCAGATTAGTATATAAAATGTAGCCTACTTGGGCTGCAGCATAATAGGCTATGCAGTTTGGAATGTGTTTTAAATTTAAGCTGCAACAACAACAAAATAATAATGATGAAGTTTTGAAGTTAGAAAGAATCCAAGGATGGGAGAAAGGCAATTTAACATTAAGCTTCTGTGGCTAAGATGAAATAAAAGTGAATATTGATAAATACTCAGAATTCAAAGTATAAATGGTGGCGTGGGCTCTGGCATGAAACTGATACATCGAAATTTGAATGTTTAACTTTTTTTTTCTGCATCGTGCATGAAAACTCATAAGCCACTAACTACTGGATGGTAGCACAGAATGCTAACAGACGTTACCATACACTAAAATCTAATTGCACATTAACTATCAAATACTATCAAATACTAAAAACATGGTATGCCCAAAATACTGTGATACAAATATATCAGCATTTAGTACTGTTATGAAATGAAAAATGTAGCTAATAAATGACTTGCGTTCAGCATTATTTTCAGAGTGCAATTGAAAGCACAAAGTGCAACTAAAAAGCGAGGATTAGTAATTTATATCTATTTTCCTAAATAAATATTTTCAGCACTGATCCAACTCATTTTGGCACAATCCATGCTATCAGAATGGGCAGAATCCAGGCACTTTCATTATTGAAAGAGAACACTGAAAATGAGTGAAATCTTTACGCATTTATTTTTTTTGTTTGCCTATTAATATATACAACATTTCCACATTCAGGGCAAAACATCTTTTAAGCAGCAAGATGGACTATAAATGGAATGAACCAATGTAAACTCTAACTCTGTTGCTCCCCCAGTTTTTTGCATTTTTTTTTTAAACTCACAATATCTTAATGTTCTATTTATCTAGTGGGGTAAAATTATTAAACCACTGTATTTTATCCAATAAGACCAAGTTATGAATTATCACCCAGATCATTCAGGAGGAGCAAAGGAGGCATTTCCAGCTTCTGAAATCTGGCTGTGCTGTCTCTTCAGGGGCCTTGTTCATTCTGCAACCTGAGGAACTTTCTTCTGCTCCCAAATCTTGGAAGAAGGATTTTGCTTTTGGTCTCAGAGAAAACATCCACAAGTTCAGGCATTTTCTTTCCTTCCTTCTTCCTCTTTTCTCCCTCTTCATTTTCCTTCCTTCTTTTATTCCTGTCCATTATCAAGGCCTTCAGGCTGCCAAGCTTGAGGAGGTCCCTAAGGGGACTGTGCCACTGTCATTCCCACTGCCAACAAAGCCAAATGCTTAGTCTCTCTTTGGATAAATCACAATGGGTTGGTGCCCTGAGAGAAAGTACTCAGATTTTCTATGGGAAAAGAAGTGAGGGTATTAAATTCATGGAGCTAATTTGCTAATTGAGGGAAGCTGTGAGGCATTTCTTCTGGTTTTATAGCCCCACCAGAGGAGGATTCTGAGAGCTGTAATCCAACCAGGGGGAATGGATTCGACACATGTAAGCTGAAGTCAAGGAGAAACGGATGCCCAGATTTCCTAATCTGATAGGAAGAAATCCTGCAAATATGAGCTGCATTTAGTTTGGTTTGCCTGGTTTTAAATGATCATTCCTATCTCTGGATTTCCATGAAGCAGTCTAAATAAATGAGCGATATAAAATGAAACAATGACACTTGGGACCGATATTGAAACAAGAGAAATGCCTAAATTTATTATTTGTAATGTAACTGTACACCTGCTTTCCAGGTATTCTCTCCTGGAGTCGATGTAAATGGGACAGCTGTGTAACTCAAAGGCAGAAATCCGAAGGGCAGGAATAGAAGTTCATCAGGCTGGAGAGGGCTTGGACCACAGCAAGAAATTAAAGATGAAAGCATTCAAGGACAAACGGACTGATCTTTTTTTAAAGGGAGAGGCGAATTAAAAAAAAAACCTGATTTGATTTTCTTTCTCTAAAATAACTGTTTATTGCTTCGATCTGTACCTTCCCCTAACCAAACAGTGGAATTCCCCTCTTTTATTTCCCGTAAATCTAGATGGCACAGAAATGAGGAAGGAAGCCCTGGGTACAGGGGCATTTGCAGGGAGGGCGGCGGGGCCTCGTTTGCATGACTATAGCCACCACTTTCACTTTTTTGACTCCCTTCCTTATGGACACTCTTGCCCCCCCCCCATTATCCGGACTTCAACGCAGCCTCCCACCGTTTCCCCCAATTTCCTGCAGTTCTATCCGCTGCGCTAGAAATGAGATCCCATCGAATTTGGGTGGGAAGTTTCGGCGACCCGCAGGCAACTGCGCCGCTTCAAAGGAAAGCGGAATAGCTATTGCCTGAGGTCATTCCCCTTGTTTGTCCTCCTCTTTCTCCAGCTTCACCTTCCTCCTTTTGGGACCGTGTCCTAGGAAAGCTGCTCCGACGTGTTTGCACGCATGCCTCTCTGCTCTGTCCTGCCTGTTTTCTCCTGCCAGGATGATTCTCTTTGGGCACGCCCTCCCAAAAAGAAGCTCTCCGGGGAAGTCTTTCATTTCATTACGCCCTTTAAATCGATGATATAAACCGGAGCCCGGTCGGAATTTGAACCATCTAAACCCCAGTCGATTGCCCTAATCTTCTGCTTGTCTTTGAATATCCTCTCTTGCCAAACGGCGTTTTGGATCGACTCTGAATGTCTATGGAGATTCTCAGTCATCCCAGGTCATGGTTGTCCCAAAAGTGCTTTTTCAAGAGGCAACTGGACTTTCTGGTTTTTCTTTGAAGACATTTCGATTCTCATCCAAGAAACTTCTTCAGCTCTGACTGGATGGTGGGGAATGGTTTCAGTCAGAGCTGAAGAAGTTTCTTGGATGAAAAGCGAAGCATCTTCAAAGAAAAACCAGCAAGGCCAGTTGCCTCTTGAAAAAGCACCTTTGGGTCGACTCTGAATATATCTAGAATCGGAGCGAGAGAGCAAATTTTATGAGGAGACCTTTCTTCACTCAAGAGTTCCATGGGAGCCAGAGACAAGCAGAGCGGAAGGAGTGAGAGCAGGCGATGACATACAGAGACACCTGCGCCTTCCGATTCACCAGATTATTAGCAACACCCGCGCTCTTTTTAATTTTTCTGGCTTGTGTATGTGACCATTGAAATTGCTGGGACTGGGAGGGGAGCAGTCCCCGACTGATTTGGCGGGGGGGGGGGGGAATCACCAGAAGTCGAGTTAAAAACTCAGAGAAAGCTTTACTTTGTAAAGCCTCGCTGATTCGGCAGCTATCCCTATTTAACTATTTATTTACTTACGCATCGATCGTTTTCGCAGTCCGCCCAACCCAC
The DNA here is from genome assembly GCA_032468235.1 of Pseudoxyrhopus heterurus. Classification (NCBI taxonomy): domain Eukaryota; kingdom Metazoa; phylum Chordata; class Lepidosauria; order Squamata; genus Pseudoxyrhopus; species Pseudoxyrhopus heterurus. The sequence continues at coordinate 1,081,921 of JANHJO010000001.1, forward strand.
AGACTGCGGCGAACCAATGAATCCCTGCCTACTCAACTTTAATGTAGAGAAGCCTTTACCCCCAAAAGCTGGAAATAAGCAGACCATCCAAATAAACTACCCCCTCGTTCCTATCCAAAAAAGGCCATTCACTTAGAGGAGGGGGAGGGGATGATCCTCTGGGCTAGGTCTGACCTTGGTTCTCAAAGCAGGGTTGCTAGTGCTGGGTTCTTAAGCCCAGGTCTAGGATTGTTGTTTTTTAATCGCAGTCTGGGTTTTTAGTTTTTTTTTAATTTTGAAATCTAAGTTTCTCTATACATTACACTATGTGTATTAAATAAGTAAAAATAATTTAGTTCAAAACTGATTGTGTTTGTTTTTTGTGTAGAATCTGGGTTTATGTTTATATATTTAATCAGGGTTTCATACTCAGCTAATTTAGTTTAAAACTTATTGTGGTTTTTGTTGATGTCTGGGGTTTTTATATAGAATCTGGGCTTCTTTGAGAGCGAAATCTTGTTTTTCTTTGGTTTTTTTTTTAAAGAAAAGCCGCTGGCATCCCTGTCTCAAACCCTCGCCTGGAGTCTCAACGCGCTATTCTTCCTCGGTGCCCAGGGAAACTTTGCTAGGCCATTCCTTCTCTGTTCGGCAAGAGCCACCCTTCACTCCCTTAGCTAAGGAGTGACTTCGCACGCTCACTCGAAAAAGCCTGCTCCAGTGACTACCTATCTGAACCCAGTTTGTTTCCAGAGCAATGCGCGGTAAGCCAGCCACTCGCACGCAGAATTCTTCTGCACAAACGGAGGTTGGGAACCGAGCGCCTTTTTCGGAACAGGGAGGAGAGAGGGGTGATATCAACTTTGCCTTTGGTCTAAGCGAGCAAGCCCAACTCTTACACCTGCATGGGATGGGGATGGGAACCACGACACGATCCTACAAGTAGAGGCAGAGAAACAGTGAGGGCACTTTGTTACGGGGTGCGAGTGTGCCAGAGACGGAGAGCGCGCGCACTCGGAGGGGAGAAACATCGGAAATTAAGATTCAGGCAAAGCATTCCAGCGAACAGAGAGGAGCGGTATCCTAATTGGGTAATCAGCTAATTTCCTCCCAGGACTCCCACCCGTCTCGCAACTACTAAAACCAAGGTGGGCTACAGCTGGCTGGCTGTCTCTCCTTCCCCCTCCCCTTTGTCGCCTTCTGTCACGCTCTCGTTTCTTGAATGGCATTAGCCTAGTCAGCCCGCCCCTAACACGGCCAGGCGCCCAGTTTCATTGACCAGCTAATGAGGCGTGAGATCCAGCCTTGTCCCTGCGCGCTGGAGCGGAAACGTTACAAGGGATTTACACTGAGAAACATTTCCTCTCTGCACTTATGGCATCGGGGGTGTCGGGCTGTGCAACCTGCAGCCTTTCTCCCGCCGGCCGCCTGTGCGCTTCCCTGCCTCCGGCCCAGCTCTGGGATCTCCCACTATCCGATTCCACTCACGATCCAAGGGGGTCCTTGGGGAAATAGCTTGGAAAAGCCCCGCTACCGCCGATGTTGGTACCCCGCGTTTGTAGAAACTCTTAAACTTCAGGATCCGCGGTTATTGAGCTAAAATACTTCCGAGCTTATAAACTAGTGATTAAGAAAATCTACCTACAAATATGACTGGTAGTAGTGACAACAGGCACAAACATGCGTATTGACCCCCACCCCAAAAAAACAGGGCAATAAAAAAAAGGTTTAATGGGTTTACACCGACAGGGCAAATGCGTTTCTGAAGTTCACAGTGAACGTGTAAAGGGCTTCCACTGAAAAACGAGGTTTGATGTCAGGAAAATACCATTTCAGTTCGGCCTTAAGGTTGCAGCCCAAAGGATAAGTACAGAATTGAAAACTGGCTGAATTAGGTGATCGCGGCGTGCCAGTTTTGGGGACCACGACTTTCCACAAATTTAAAAAAAAAACTCGTTTATTGAACAAGTCTAATCACAAGGTCCAGACTTCTGAACTGGGGCAGCTACCGGTATTAACAAGACATTAATCGGGAAATCACTTCATCAAACCCCGAGTCTAGACTGCTACTTGCTACCCACATTGCAACATGAAACCAAATTCGGATTATCAGTTTCCTATTGTGAACCGTAAAACGTTGTGTACCGGAAAACTAGGGCCGGTTTGGAGGTGGCTAAGCCACCCACGTGGTTGGCTTGGTTGTTTGGTTTTAAACCACATTGTGATTTAGGCTTCTGCCCTAAGAGGCGAAGCGTTCCCAGCCGACTGTGACTTACGCAGCCCGAAATAGTTGAACCAAACCCGGTTTAGCGCGATGTGAATTGAGCCGCTCTTTCGCTTTTAGACCCGACTCTGGACAAAGACACGCAGCCCGCTGAAGAGTCTTTTTCGTATTAAAGGAGAGGGGGGGAGGGAAAGAGGGAGGGCCAACCCCAAAGCAAACGAAATAGGCTTTTTCCTCTTAATGGTCTTGTGTCACTTCAGGATTCCAAGGTCAGATAATATCACTGATTCCTGAGTTCAGAACTGCTCTTCCTCCAGGCGTTCCTGGTTCTCTATAAAAAAAAACCTCTTATAAACTAATTGTGTGGCTGTGATCCCCCTTTAAGTTTTAGCATTCCGTGACCCCGGAAACTCCCGCCTGGAGTCTCAATGTGCTATTTTTGCTGGCCAGACAAACTTTGATAGGCCATTCCTTCTCTGCTGGGCAAGAGCCACCCTTCACTCCCTTAGCTACGGCAGCGATTTCACACGCTCACTTTAAAAAGGCTACTTCAGTGGCAAAGTGTCTAAACACAGTTTGTCTGTGGAGATTCTCAGTCATCCAGGTCATGGCTGTCCCAAAGGTTCTTTTTCAAAAGGCAACTGGACTTTCTGTTTTTTTTCTTTCTTTGAAGGCGTTTCGCTTCTCCTCCAGAGTTGAAGAAGCTGCTTGGATGAGAAGCGAAACGACTTCAAAGAAAAAGCAGAAAGTCCAGTTGCCTCTTGAAGAAGCACCTTTGGGAAAACCCAGTTTCTTTCCAGAGCGATGCGTGGAAAGCCGGTAACCACTCGCAGAATTCTTCTGCAGAAACGGAGGGTGGGAACCAAGTGCTTTTTACAGAACATGGAGGAGAAGGATGATGCCAACTTTTTTCTTTGGTCTAAAGTTAGCGAGCAAGCCCAACCCTTTCCTGAGGCTGAATTCAGAACTGCTCTTCTTCCGGACATTCCTGGTTCTCTATAAAAGCGTCTTATAAATGTAACTGTGTGACCGGAACACCAGTCCAGCTCTGGGGTTTTATTCCGAAATAGGCTTAATGGAATCGGAGAGGGCCTTTTCCCTAACGCGGATTGATTCAGACGTTTGAGGAGAACTACGTGGAGGGTTGCCGTACCAAGATTGCCCTCCCGCCCACCTCCAGCTCGGACTCCTGATCGCACGTGATGACGAGGACCTGCAAGGAAATCCCTTCTGTCGCGCGAGAAAAAAGGAGACCTTTTGCTCGTTCATTGATTCGGCCGCGTTGCAGGAGGAGGAGGAGGAGGAGGAGGAGAGAGTGTGTGCGAGGCATCTCTGTTCACTTGCATCTTCTCCTCCTTTACGAAAATGTGAGGTGAAGGGTAAAAATGATCATTCGTCAGCGTTTGTCAGAAACTCTACAGAAATAAAAGCACACAAGAAAACAGCCCAGCCAATGTAAAGAAAGGGCGAAAGAACAACGAGGGCTCAAAAGTTAGCCGCAAATAGAAATCTTAGGCCAGTTCCTCTATTACTCGCCCAAATTATTATATTTTAAAATTATAACGCGGAACAATTTTCCTTAACTTCCTACTTTTCTGGTATGTTGGACTACAACTTCTGTGAGGGAAGATGATGGTTGTTGTTGTTTAGTTGCGAAGTCCTGTCCGACCCGTCGCGACCCCATGGACAACGTTCCTCCAGGCCTTCCTGTCCTCTACCATCCCCCGGAGTCCATTTA
>JANHJO010000001.1:1114455-1124744 GCA_032468235.1 Pseudoxyrhopus heterurus
TTATATACCGCTTTACAGTGCTTTACAGCCCTCTCTAAGTGGTTTACAGAGTCAGCATATTGCCCCCAACAATTTGGGTCATTTTACCCACCTCGGAAGGCTGGAAGGCTGAGTCAAACTTGAGCCCGGTAGGATTTGAACTGCCGAACCGCTGGCAGCCGGCCGTCAGCAGAAGTAGCCTGCAGTACTGCACTCTAACCACTGTGCCACCGTGGCTCATATAACTTCATATAAATATAACTTTCAGGCTGAACAATGAATATACAATCAATTTCTTCCTTGAAGTTTATTCCCAGAGGAATTGCCAGGAGACGAGGAACAGTCTTGTTAAATGCCAAGTTCATAGTGCACCATCATGTCTCTGAATGCCATTCTCCTTAGCTGTGAATCCTTTTCCAGAAGCTCCTTTGTGGCTAGCAGCTAACAACAGGGAGCATGTGGCAAATAGCACTGCCCTAAGAATTGCACTCCAACTAATTTATTAGGTTGTTATTTTTGAATGATACTCATGATGATCTATATTTGCATAAGCAAATCACTCCACATTGAAGCATCGTTTTTGAACATCCTAGTTCTCTTAGCTGAGTCTTTGAAACCAGTTCCAAATGCCTGATTTCCATGCAGGGAAGGCATACTCCTAAAATGGAACATTTGGTTTAACCAGCTGTGTGGGAAGAGGAGGGAGGCATCCTCCAGCAATATAATTAAGGTTATTTTTCTTGGAAGTATCTGCTGATATGTAGCACCCTCTGCTGACCCTTTATGGAATATTTCCAAGATAAAGAAATTAATTGGCAGTCCCTTTCAGAAGGCAGAGGCAATACTTCGACTTCTGTATTTAGAAGAGTTTTGCTGTTCATTTATGTACGCCAATTTAACCTAGACATTATGTTTTATCTCAAACCCATCATTCCACTAAGTTTCTTCTTGTTGCCAATCAAGCCTCCTTGTTTAATCACTTATTCATTGAGTTTAAAAAAATGTCTGTGCATTAAAAACAATTTATAGCATTCTGTCAACAAAAGTCTTCTTAAGTCATCATTCATCAATGAAGCTAACCAGAAACATACCATATACTAGTTCACAAGTGAGCAGTATCTCCGGAACTTCTCAGTTTATCAAAATTAAATATTTTGAGCAAAGTATTGAATAAAATTGGAGTTTCCAAATTTGTTTCAAAAGAATTTTAAAGTGAATGAAAATATTAATAAACATGACAATAATAGCAAGGCTTAATTTTAATTTTTTATAAAACTGGAAAATAAAGATGGTTATAAATGTAGCCCAGTTTCATCTTTGGCTACTGCAGAACTGATCCTTATAGCACATTTGAGAGATAGTAGCCAGCATCTCTACTGAAAAAAGTTGATGAAGGAAAGAATGTTACCTTCAAAGATATTCATTTTCCATATTATTTGTTCCAATTCCTATCTTTTGGAAGAGCAGAAAACTAATTTGGTCATCCTTTCTTTGAAGCCTTTCAAAGATAGATATAACTATTTCTTCTCCAGGCCAACTATATCCAACCTCTTCCAGTGCCAAGCTTGTTACTTCTGAATAAATAAAGCACTTTCTTTCTATTTCTATTTTATTTATTTCTAATGAATGAAAGTCTGTATATTTGTGGGTGTAGTAAGTTTTTTCTCCTGCACATTCAGAAATAGAGATTAAAAAAAAAAACCAATGTAATTTTGGCCTGCACAAATGATCATCCACCAGATCAAATGTAAAATGCTAGAGTCACCTTGCAGCAACATGGGCAGTAAACAAATTTAATAAAATAAATAAATATGAACAATATATAGGCTATGACAAATATTCAAAAATATTGTTTATTTTGTATCTCCAACTAGTGACAAAGGATATTTTTCTTTACCGGACTTTATTTCTCTTAAGTAGGGAAGAGCAGATTCATTATGAGGAGGAATCAGTAGAATTGCAAAACCAGAGTCTGCAGAAAATCCCAGAATCAATAAAATACCTTATTCATTTAACAAGTAATGAAAAAAAGAACCCTTTGCCCAAGTATTTGGACTTGGCATAAGGCAATTTCCTAAATTGCCACTCAATTAGATAAGTCATATTAAATAGCCTCTAACTTTTGCTGATTGATACATTATGGATTTGGAATACTGCAGCTTTTTATCATGAAGTCACTCCCCTGTCTCCATTCCCAGTAGTCCTATGTATCTAAATAATCCATACATCTGAAAAATTAATTGTTTTTCTGTTTTTTTCAAGAAACCTTTGTACACAAATGTTGCATTGGCAGAGAATAAGCAATCTATTCACTAAAGATCACACCCATTCTGCATTTATACATTTAGTATCAGAAGAATAGACTTTGTTCACCCTAGCACTCACTTCACTAACCTGTCTATGGACTATGACCAAACTACAAATGCATTTGAGTCCGTAGCCACCATTCTTTCTTTCTTCATTCTTTCTGCAAACAGACAAAACCCCATTGTTTACTCCAGCAGTTAAGTGTGCCAATTGATCACATTAGTATATAGTTTCCCCTAAGATGCTGGAGTAGGTAGTACAAGACTGAAACATTCTTTGGAACAAGTAGCTATTGGAATAAATTGAAAATGTTGGGAAAAAATCAATAAAAATGCACCCCAGAAATCATCTCTGGACAGTTTTCCTTTTTTAGCCACCAGGTGGTATTATTCTTGGATTTCCAACACTGGACTTCCTGCTATGGCAGTGCTAGGAAGAGCAGTCTTATAATAGTACAGCCAGCCTTCACCTGATCCTCCAGATGTGCAACATTATTGATCTCCATCCGCCCCATGGGCACACACAAGTAGCTTTAGAAACAAAGCTGCTGCTCCCTTGCTAAAAAGCAGGGTTTTTTTTTTCATTTGCTGAATGGGAGACATTTTAAGTCCTGGTGAGATTATAAGAAGGTAAGCTTGGGTGGATACAAAAACAGCCGGATTGTGTAAAAACCAAGGCAGTTGAATAGGACCATAAAGAAAACTGCAGGCAACTTCTTTATTAGGGTGAACCCAAAAGTCCCAAAGCGAACAGCAATTCTGTAAGATGCTCAGAGCTCTTCATCAGGCTGAATGTTGCTGCAACGATAACAAAAAGGGATGGAAATTTCATACCTAAGCTAGAAAGTTAATATTGATCAAGATTACTTAGTAAGATTTTAGGCTGATCTAGAATCTATTCTGCATTAAAAGATAGTGGAACAAAGAGACACACTGGGGGCTGCTGAGCCCAAATGTGATTTGGTCTTGGTTTGGTGCACGGGCCTCCAAACTTGGCAACTTTAAGACTAGTGGACTCAACTCTCAGAATTTCTCAGCCAGCCATGGCTTAGTGCAATTCATGAACCCAACTAATGGCTGATTCAAAGGGTATGAAACCCACCAAGAGAACCTAATTCAGTTAAGATGTTTCCAGACTGAAGGTGCCTAACATACTTATCAAAAGAGATTGTATAGTTATCTGGCCATTTTCTCCCTAATGGATTTCTTGCAGCAATGAGGAAATAATGGGAACAAGCCACATGAAATCACAGCTGTGCTGTTTAGACTTTCAGTAATATTTATTCTTCCCCCATGCTGATTCCACAGTGAAATTCGATAAATTATACAACAAATTTCATCTGAAAATATTGTAAAGGCAGGTTACTACATTATGCTAATCCATGAATTAGTTTTGTACAAACCCATCCTTTCGGGTTTGTAAACCGTGGTTTATGATTTAGCATATTTGAACCTAACCATTATGGTTTATTCCATGCATCATGGTTCAAACTGTAGCTTAGTGTGATGTGATGCGTTGCACTTGTTTAAAGTTGCCCTCTTAAGCAAACCATGGGGCATTTCTCCCAGCACATACTACATTAGCATATATTCTCCTGGTAGTTGTTACAATTTTCTTTCAAAAAGAGGTGGAGTGGAGTGGAGTGAGCAGGCTGCTCAGCCCTTTGATGTGTAGATATGCATATAAGCATACAACGTCCGTTATCTTAGATAAAGATCCTACAGGATCCTAGAAGCACAAATCAGAAATAGGCGCCACGATTTAATTACTGCATGAATTGGCTTAAGACTTAAGAAGCGGCTGGTTTGGCTTCTCCCTCCCCCCATTTCAATCCCACAGCCCAGTTGGGCCCTGCCTTTTCTGCTGGACATGTGTGCGTCCAGGGCCATGCTGCCTTTTTAGTCACAGACACTCACAAGACATCCAGTGTGAGTCAAGAAATTTATTGGACTTCTCATCCATTTGGGAAATTTACATCCAGTGAAAAGACAAACGCTTACACTTCCCTCACACCCTGCCCAAGATCACATAAAAAAAACCTGTGCTTTTCGGAAATAATCTTTAAATACTTTTATTAGAAACAATGACCCCAACCAATCCCCACCCACCCCCGACCTCCCTTTGGTCTCTTTTAGCAGAAAGTTTTACCCATCAGAGAATTCTGAGCGTTTTGCAAAGGGCAGGGAAATAAATAAATGCAATGTGAAGAGCAAAGATTCCTTTTCATCTACTACCACCCGGGTGTGTGTGTGTGTGTGTGTATGTGTGTGTGTGAGATTTGAGAATGATGGTGGAGAGGCATGAAGAGTCCCTCTGTGGGCAAAAAGAAACTTATTCTTGGTGGCTAGTTAATGGGCTGTGCTGATAGCTACATAGAAGCAAAATGTTAGTTGTCAGAATTGAAGGTGGAGGAGGACCAATTGCTGGTGTAAAGATATCATCATAATCTCCTCAAGGAGAGGCTTAAACTGGGAGATCTGGACCTGGTTTTCACACGTGACAATTTCCAACATGGATTTAACTTAATGTGGGAAATGCTGGGTGTACTTGAAAACTTACCACTTCTCAAAAAATCCATTACCACTTAAACACAAACCTGATCCAGAGAGAGAAAGAGAGAGAGATTGAGTCGCTAATGCTTTTCCTGTACAGCTGAAAGCTATTTTCTAGTAAGTTGCATTAGCTGACCAGCAACCAGTTTTATTTTTCTGCATGTAAACCTAGCACTTCACTGGTTTTTTTTTAAAAAAATGCATATATGCTTCTAGAACAATAATTTTGTCAACGATCATCAAACAGAGTTGAATTGATCTCAGGCATACTCTGTAGAAACATGATTGATACATAATGCATACAATTGTCCTACAGATCGCTTTCCACGTTGCCTTGGCAAAGAAAGATCCATATTTATCAAACTAATGCAAAGAAGAAAAGGATTGGCAGAGCGAACAAGCAATTCTTCTCTGCAAATGGCTTTGGGTCTGTTCCTTTTTCTTACGTAAGCTCAAATATCAGATCCTCTGCTTTGCACCCATCTCTTTGGGATGCTATGAAGACAGGAGGATAAGCTCCTGAAAAACATCTGCCCTCCTGTACCTTCAAAAAGCAATAAAAGACTTTGGGAAAAATCAAACAATCCATTTCCCCTCCCTGACTCTTAATCGGTCCCTCCATGAGCAGAGAATTTCCCAGTTCTGTTTTCTAATTTTGTTCTTGGGTGATTTTTTCAAGACCAGCCAACATAGGCAATGTGATTAAATAATATTATTACAATAACCACTTTTTGGTGAATCCAGCCAGGGTTGGCTTCTTAAAGCAGGCTGAGGTCTTTCCCCCCTTCATGCCACCCTGTACTCTTCCTTCTTTCAGTGCACGTTTTTAGATGGAGTGATTCCTTTAATTTGCATTAGTGAATGCAGAAGACAAAGAGAGGGCTTTCATGACTGCAGGCCAATAGTCTACTGATCCAAAGATGATGATATGATATGCTATACATCTTCCCTCTCTGTTGCCTGTTCCCTCACCATAACCGATGTGCCCTTCTTCTTTCCTGTGCTTATTGCTCCCAGATTCAGGTGAACTTTCAGCTGGGAAGCAGCATTTCCATCCTTCTTCTCACAAGGGTGAGAATCCAGGAGTGTCTCCTGTGTAGCTGCTTTGGTCTCAAAGGAACAGTGCCAGGAGGCGTGTACAGTTCCTAAAAGGAGGTGTCTTTGGGAGAAGTCTCACAACCCCACCCTTAGCCTCTCCCTGGAGCCTCCTTGCATATACAGTCACGCAGGACTTCCTCAATCTGCAATTTAGACTTGCAGAATTTCCCAGCCACCTCGTTCATTCATCCTGGGTTTGAGGATCTCCATCTGGCTCACTCTCCTTTTTGCATCAAGAGGCTCTTCAACCAAAATAGCAGCATACGGCCCCATCGCTGGGCACTCCCTTCTGTAGCCAACAGCACAAAGAAGGCGGAAACAAAAGACCAAAACCTTCCTTCCACTCTTGTGCTTGGTGTAGGTGATGGGAAGCCAGAGGTCCCACCTCCTTTTCCCCACTCATTAGGGTTTTGGCAGTCCCTCCCAAGAACCAGTGGAGGCCCCTGGGTTTCTCCCTGTCTCAGCGGCAATGGAAAACATTCAGTCAGCTCTCAAACTGCATGGTGGCCAACTGGTGGAAGCTATCTGAAGCTAAGAACATTTGGCCCAGGCGGTAAAGCAGGACAGAGTACCAGTGCACACCTTCTGGCTGGGTCCAGTCACGCCCTGCCCAATGGTGATACAGTCGCAAGGGCCCAAAGGCCCACTGAGCCAAGTGGTGGTCCCGCACCAGAGCAAAACAAGAAGCCACCACTTCATCCACCACCAGAGTCCCATGGCTGGTGAGGGGAGCATAGGCACCGACATCCACCTGTAAGGAGACAGCCACTATCCTGGCCGGCTGCAGCCGTCCCCCCTCAGTTACCAGCACGTATTGGCCTGGCTGGACCAGGCTGGCAAAAATAGTCTTCATGGGTGCAGTTGCATTCTCCCCCACAAAAAGGAGGTGCGCTGCTGTGAGAGCCAAGCGGCGGGGTGGGTCCTGGGTTTCAACGACGTGGAAAGCGGTCCGTGGTGACACTGCCTTATCCAGAAATGCCAGGAACTCACTGTAGACGAGGTGGCCTTGCGCATCCATGGCCTGGACCCTCTGCCCGGGCTTCAGTGCCCACAATGGAATCTTGGTCCCACTCTCTAGAGTTGCCAGGGCTCGGGCTGGAAAACAGCCTCCCGTCTTTGCTGCTGCTGAATGCTCTGAACAAAAAGAGAGAAAGAGTGACAGTCTGGTTTTAGAAAGAGGGGAATTCAAAGGCAGGCATAAAAATGCATGGGAGATGGAGTGGGGTGGGAGGGTCTCAGGGTCTCCAGACTCCCTATAGATTGGATAAATAGGACCCATAAATAAATAAATGTCTTGCTGCTGTGGTAGAGGGGAAAGCCATTCTCCACGGTTATCCAATTAAACGGTTTTGAAGCCATCTGCAGCAGATTCATCAGGAAGAAATATAGACACAGAAATAACACAGACGGTGGAGAACATCGAGAAGAAATGTGGTTTTCCAGCTGTAATCAGGCCAGGAAGAAATATAGACTCCACACACCTTCTGGAAGCTTAACACTGCTTCTATATAATAGCAGACAATTCTCTGGGTGGATGAATTGCAAATATTTTTTTTTAAAGGGGTTTTATGGAGAGTGGGTAATGGACTTTATACATCTAATTAAGGAACAATTTTATCTGTTGTTTTGCGGAGAAGATAGATTGGCTTTGGAAACTTGACTTATTGTGTTTAATTGATCAGTGATTGATAAGAAATGGTATAAGGAAGCAAATGTGGATATCTGAACCAGGATCAATTAGGGTTAATATTTGGGATGATAGGGGACAGAAGGCGTGGTAAAATTTTTATGAGCTAATCACAATAAAAGCTTGTTAAAATGGGATTTTAGAATTTCAACTTTGGTTTTTCTTATTACTGTTTACAATTTCTATTTTTCTTATACTTTTACACAATAAGTTTATATTACTGGTATTGGTTTTACTGTTAACCATTTTGTTACTAATATAGTTCATAAATGACAGGCTAACAATTTGTAAGGAGATTTAGTAGTTTAACAATTTGAAATTCTTTTAGCCTGTTTTGCTAGGGGTGGGAAACAAACATTGATGTATTATACTAATCAGCATTCAACTAGGGAGGATGTTAGGTGTATATCTGTTAGTTTCTTTAAGACACTTTTTTGTGAATGTCTTTTTTGTTGTGTTTTTTCTTTTCTTTTTAAAAATATTTTGATGTTTTGTATTTTAATTTTTTTTTTAATAAACTAAAATTTTCTATTAAAAACAGTTTTGAAGCAACGCATGAAGGTTGGGTTTCTTTCTCAATCTGGAATGACTGACACATCCAAAGTTCCACCTCGATGGCACTGTACGAAGGAGAATCAGTTAATAGTTATGCAAAAGAGGGAAGCTCTTTCTTGTCCACAATTTAAGAGATGGGGTGCAATCCATTTCAGCCATTCTAACTAATGAGTATAGTATTAATCTGTATTAATTGTTTATTAAAAAAAAACCAAAATCAATTAATTGCTCCCAAACTTCCCAAAGAATTTTAGAACATGTTCTTTGGTCATAGTACTTGAAAGCAACTTTTATTCCTACTCCTCCCAATTAGATTTTTGGGGGAAAGTTCTTATGGCAGTTCAAAATGGAACAAGAGTGCTCTCATCTTAACAGCTGTAAGGAAGAGAGGATTTCAGCAAATACAACTTGCATGACAGAGCATATCACTGATATTCTGAGTGCAGATCTCTTTGGCAATCACCCTGCATCACTTCTCCAAATTCATCATTGTGCAAATATACCCCAAGTATTTGTTTTCTGAAGGAAAAAAGAAAAAGAAGGGTGAAGAACCACTTCTCTGGGCCATAGAACCCAATGACAAGATAAGGAAATCCATCCTTTACTTGAAAGGTCAACAAACTTATTGTTCTCCAAATACTTGGTCAAGAAAACACATAGTTACTTGTCTTTGTCTCTTAAAGGTCTGTATTGCTGTAGGAGGAAGAATAAGAGAAGAGCAGGAGATAGCAAGCAATGTTATTTCCTAGCTAGCAACAGTTGCACTCCAGACATAGTTCTTCAAGTCCTGGAGTAAAAGAGGAATCTCCTTTTTCTCTAGAAATACCTCTTCATTCTCAGAGAAGAGATCAGAGAGATTTATCTATGTATTGATTTCTCTATTTACTATATGTCACTGCACAGAAATAAATAATGGCATAAAAGAACAGCATATGGCAGGTATAATTCAATCATAATTTTTCTGCATAACTTTGTTGTTCAGATTTAAACATGATTGTATTTCCTGTGTGCCAAGACCAATCTGCCTTCTTTAGACAAGTCTTGGTATATCTCACTGGGATTCTGCACATAGCTGCTACAGGAAAAAGACTATTCTGCAATTATTTGATCTTATTTGACCATAGATGGAACAGAGAAGTATATGTAGATGTGTAATTCAGGGAATCCCAATGCGCTCTAGGTGGGACAGCTGCGCACTAGCAGCTGATGAATGCTATTCATAACAGTAACCATGGGTGAGAAATCAAATATATATTTTTGCCTGTAATAAATCAACATTCATTTGGAAGTAGATTGATTTAAGCTTAAATTGGAAATAACTCTTCTATGTGAAAATTTTCCAAGTTTGTTCCAGAAGTTCATTGTACTGGGAAAATAAGTTTCATTACCAGAACCAAGCACATGTTGTGCTGCAAAGAATATTAAAACAATTAAACTGTTCAGTTTTGTTTTTCAATATTGCATTGATATTTACAGAGTCCAAGCAAGAAAAGAGATGGACAGACAGATAGGCCAGATTACAGAACTGATACAGATGTTTAGCAAATGTTATCAGGCCAGATATCAGGGTACATAGCATTACCAGTCACATAATTGTGATTAAACACAAAAATCCAATTGTCATTCAGCCCATTCCTTATCATTGTAGTTTCTATACAACCCTTCTAAACAGCTCAGGGCTAAGGGTATCCTATCTGTACTGCCCACTAGATTTTCTAACCTCCATCTGCCTGAAATCCTGGATGAAGATCTCTTTTCAGATTGTCTGTTCTCAAGTGCCAGTTCTCACTACTAGCAGAAACTGGGTTCTCTCTTCAGTGACCAGTTCTTTATCCCTGCAAAATTCTTCTCTTCCAGTTGTCCACTATCATGAGAATTTTTCTGTCTTTGAATAATTTGTAATGTTGGAACATCCATTTAGAAATGTGAGCATCCAGAAGAGAGGCAGAATATCCCAACAGTGTGCATGGCATTAATAAGATAAAGCAAAATTGCTTTGCTATTTTTGCCCGCAGAGCTTAGAGGAAGTGTCTTAAATACATGATCTGGGGAAATCACCTGGCAGTGATCTACCAGCAGTCCAGGATCCCAGCTTGGCAACAGACAGGCCA
>JANHJO010000001.1:1132430-1142901 GCA_032468235.1 Pseudoxyrhopus heterurus
GTCAATAATTTTACCCAGGTTTCCTGGGTAAAATTAGGACCTCGGCTTATACTTGGGTCGGCTTATACTCGAGTATAAACGATAATTTTTACTTGGCAAAATATTTTATAATCTTTGCTTTATTTCACAGTCCTGCAAGATAAATCATTAATTCTAAATGGAAACTAAGCCTGAGATATTGACATGACAATACCATCTATTGTATTTGTACTTAAGATATGTCTGTGCCTATGTATGATGATCATTTAATATAATGTACCAAATAAGGAAAAATGTAGAATCTGAAGAACTATGCATAACCACTAGACTCTGTCTTTGAATATCTGTGCAATCCTTTCGTTGAGAACATTTTAAAGCAATAAACATGAAAGACAAAATAAGATATTTATTTTAAAAATATTTAAGATCCAAAAATATATATTTTAGAATGTTTGAGAATAATTTGAGGATAATTTTCAGGATAATTTGAGAAAGGGGTGTAGTGTGGGTTTCCTTATTTTGTTCTTTCTCTCTTTGGACCTAGAATTTTATAATCTATAAAAAATTCATGTCTGGATCACTAGTCCTAATTCATTGCCATTTATTTTGTAAGTCCTACACATTGTATTATCTCACGAATCACCATACAACGTGCTGAACTGTTAAGCAGTACAAACTATTCACAAAATACATGGTAGAGCAAGAAAGTCCAAGGTTGGCTGGCTGGAGAATTCTAGGAGTTGAAATCCACAAGTCTTCAAGTCGCCAAGGTTGGATACCCCTGGGTAGAGTACACACAACCTCATTTCAATTTAATGTGCCCAATTAAAGGAGCTGTGATGGCTCAAGTGGTTAGAACGCAGTACTGCAGATCAGCAGTTTGGCTGATCGAATCCCACCAGCTCCAAGGTTGACTCAGCCTTCCATCCTTCCGAGGTCGGTAAAATGAGAACCCAGATTGGTTGCAAGCCCTGATAGGCGGTATATAAATACAGTGCTATTGCTATTGCTATTGCTATGTTCAAGCCATCAAGCTTGCTTAGGCAGAGCTGGCGTTCTACCACATGGTGCTGCAGACTTTACATACACCAACTAAAGGCTGGCATGTCCAGGGAGAGTTCATGCAGCAGCAATGCTTCCTATCTACAAATGCAGAGGCAACAGCAACCTCCACCCCTTTTGTCAAAACGAGGAGAGGAGCATTGTGCCATTAGGATGAAAGCTCTTCCCCTTTCACAGATACGTGTGATGCCATAATTCACATAAAAAGAGCCACGGCTTGCATCGTATTGTCATGGCGCTGAGAACATTGTCAGCTCTCCCAAACACTCAGAGATAGCTCTGTACAGGCCCCCCCAAATATTTGTGATGGTCCTCAAATTGTCTTGCGACACACACACCCCGCTCTAAATGGGGGGGGGGGAATTACAATAAAGCAGCAGTTCTCAATCTTTTCTTCACTATGGATCCCCTTTTGGATCACTATGGATCACTTTTTGTGATCACGGACAATGGCCACGGACCACTAAGACTTAACTCAAGATTTAAATCATAACATTTTTGTGGACCCCCTGTGACGACATCGTGACCCCCCCCCAAGGGTTCGTGGACCACCGGTTGAGAACCACTGCAGTAAAGAATCACTGTTTTATCCTATTTCCTGAAACTCACTAGAAACAAGTGAAGGATTGTGAAGTATGTTTCTTGTGAATGGAATGACAACTTGTCTTAAAATTGGGATTCCTTACCCAGATTACGCAGGGGCTCTCATTCAGCTCCCACTGCGACATGCCAGTAAACCATCAGATATTCAAATGTTGCTACACATTTCCCCCAAATTCTGAGATTGAACTATGTGGAAACAGGTCCCACGTCAAAAGAAAGGGTAAGGAGAAGATCCCAACTGATCACAAAGGACAGTAAGACAGCCAGGCGCCCATCTCTGACCTTGGAATGCGGCCAAACTGTCTGCAAGGGCAGAAGACTTGGGCCTCCCACTCCTGAGGTCACTTCTGTATCAGCCTTGAGAAAACGGGGAAGCTACCATAGCTGAATTCTCCCCACGTTCAGAGAAAAGGTTATATTGTCAGGGCTGGCCTTTGTCCCCAGGAGAGCAGGGCAGGAGAGGCACAAAGGGCTGTTCCAGTTTCTACAACCATGTTCTGTTGTTTATTCTGGGCCTCAAGAGATAAGGTGAAATAGAAGGACACAAAAACCCATTCAAAAGAGAAATGTTTATCCTTATTTATGAGCGCCTAATAGGAGGACAGGTGAATTGAAGCTTCCAAGTTAGGTTCCTAAACTACCTTCTGGCTCATAAATCCTTAAAATTGCTGCCTTAATTCAGCCCAGAAACAAAGAGGTCATTGGGAAAATGTCCCGTATTGGGCTTTATGGATTTCCTGCAGAGCAAAAGTGGAGATGGCGCTCCTTAACTCTAGAGGTGCTAAAAACCACACCTTCTTGAGATTCCTCCCAGATTCATACAGGATGTTAAGTCATAATACGTTTGATTTGGATTGAAGTACTATTATGAATCCAACCCTTATGGTGTATTAAATGCGATGTGTGAATCCAACTTAACTCTTTAACAAGACCCGTTGCATAATCCCTTGGGAATCTTTCTACTGATCCCTTTTTGACAGAAGCCAACATGCCATGGAGTCAACACCACGGACAACAAGTGATGAGCACCTATATATATGCACTACTCACAGTTGTTTGCTTTCAACACCATCACCTATGAAACCATCTTGTTTGTGCTATTATTCCAGATCAGGGCTACATTGAAGAGTTACCCATATAGCGTTTACTGCCTAGAAAAGTCACATGCTCAGCTCAGAACTACTGTAATTTGTATCCTGGTTAATTCCTATCAGAGCCAGCAGGGGTCAATGGAGAGCTGCAAAGGAAAAGCCAATGGACCTCTGGGCAGGGTCTCTAACTTCCGATCTCAGGGTACGATCCCCGAGAGTCTTAAACCCCCTGGACAGCCAGCCATGTTGTAGGAACAGAGGAAGAAAGCCCTCACACCAGATTTGCTGGGATTGCTGACCCACATCCATTTCAGTTTAGGCCAAGTTAACTAAGCGGCTCTAGATCTCCACAGCTCATCTCATTCTGCCCCAGCTTAGAAGGGTCTGGCCTTTACAGGGAAGGGGGAACAAGTGGGATTTTCCTATTGTAGCACACCAAGCACTTGAAAAAATGCAAAACATTTTTGCCCCTCCTCACAACTCAACAAATAACCGTGGTTACCGGAAAGAAATAGCAGCCCCCATCCCTCGCACTGTATTTGCCTTGGGTACAGGGAAATCCTGCTGTTGGATAGAGTGAGGCAGCTGCTTCCAGCAGTAGATGCTGGAAGAGGGCACAGTGGGAGCCCTATCTAGAGATGGGTGGGGTGGGAGTGTCTTAATTCCTTATTTCTTTTACTGTGCCAAATCTTACGCCAACAATAAAATGACTTAAATAAATTGAATAAATTACATAAATCAACCCGATTTAGCAGGAGTAGATCTTATTTCATTAGTTTCCCATCAAATAACAGCAGGAAATCTCACTTCCAAGGTTAATTAGTCAGTTGCTCAATGTCAATGGTTGCTCTAGATGGGGCTAAATAAAAGGCCCTGGACCAGATATAGTCCATCGGTCCCCCAATCTGTATCTGCCATATACTTTTTAGGCAAAAAAAAGTAAAATCCTGTCAATCGAGTCTCTGCAGCATGCTAGTTCTCACCAAGTGCATTTTTCACCTAGTTACACTGTAGTTATAGGTTGAGCAATGTTGGCAACACAGGTTGGAAGAATGCATGCACGGCACTATTTTGCTCCTGGTGGAGAAATCAGGGTTTTTTTAAATGAAAAATGATACTTAAGAACAAAGCAAGAAAACGTCAGGCAGCAGATAAAACTAAGGGTGACCTTGTTTTATGCAGCAATGTGCCTATTGCCCATGCTAAATACATGGGAAGCATAATCTGCAGCAATAAGCGCTGCCAGTCCTTGCTGTTCAGACATAGAGCGGTGGGGATTTTCCAAATAGGCTGAGATGGACAAGCAGGTTCATCCTCCATCCTGAACTTCGCCGAGAAAAAAAACAACACTACAAAGGGGATGCCAACTTGTCTTGTGTGTGTTGCCGTCAAGTCAGTGTTGATGCCTGGTGGCTGTCTGCAGTTTTCTTGTCAAGATTTCAGAAGAGGTTTGTCATTGCCTCCTTCCTAGGGCTGAGAAAGAACGACAGGCCCAAGGTCACTCAGTTAGCTTTGTGCCTGAGGTGGGGCTAGAGCTCACAGTCTTCAAGTCTTTAGCCTGGTCCCTTAACCGCAGTTCCAAACTAGCTCCTCTACCAGTCCTCCTAGTCCTAGCTAAAATCTGTGTTCTCTTGGGTTCAGAAAGCAAACAATTTCATCATGGTAGGAGCACTGATGGATACAAGAGGGTTCTAGGGAGCAGAGGAACCACTGCTTTATTCAAGCAGGAAGGCTTTGCCTGGAGCTGAACCAGCTTGTGTTCTTGTGACTCCATTTCTTTCCCCTGCTAATCTGGAGGAGAGGAAGCAAAGACCCTAACAGCAGCTCACCACAGATGGGCAGAACTTGGCCTGGCTTCAGTGTTTGCAGGCCACACAGAGGGATGTTGGGGTTTGGCTTGGAAAGCCAATCGGCAAAGGAAGCCAGGCAGGGTGGGGAAGAGGTGAGGCAACCGTGCCTGGGCCTTATCTGAGCTCAGGCACCACAAGCAAACAGAGACAGAAATTCTTGAAAAAGATGGGAGTGATAAGAGCAGGTGGGTGGGACCCCTGTTGCCCAGGGATATGTAGAACATTGGACTTGACGAAACTCCATCTGCAGGGGAAAGCTAAGGAGGGGCTGAACAGGAGCTGGGTCCCCACCCTGACTGCTTAGGAGCTGTCCCTTTGAACCCCATCTCAGTCCAGCCCAGATCCAATCCGGCAGGCAGGCCGAATCGTCCCTCTCCCTGGAATTATTGCTAAGGGAAGCAGAGGAGAGACTGTCTTGATATGCAGTTTTTAATGTGTTTGCGGTTTGATAAAAAGATAATCCCATTAGCACCCATGTGTGTAGTATTTCACACACCACACAACCCAAGCGTGGAAAATAATTCAGAGGGAATAACCTTATCGCCTCTGGATCCATAGGAGAAATCCCAATTTGCTGACTGAAAAGGACTCCATACAGGTACTGCATCAGGTGGGAGGGATGTGTGTGGGGATCAATGCCCACTTTAGGGTTCTGGTTGTGGAAGGGGACAAAAATGAGATTTGCTGAGTGGTGGTTTTCATTCCTCATCCCTGGAATGGGGAGCTAGAGAAATCCCAATTCCCACGATATACCCCAGAATTGCATAGGCATGGGTGGGGTGGGCATCTGGTCTCCATCCTGCTTACATCTCAGAATATGTAGCCTAAACTCTGAAATAAATAAATAACTTTGCCCGCTCAAAGCGTAGCCGCCTGGCCTTGATTTCACTCACTGAATCCTGCCCTCCCTTAAGCCACCCTGATGCCCACAGAGGCAGGTGAGGCTACCGACTCAGCAGCCCTCCAGTTCCATCACAGGGGCTGCCCTGGACCATCATCCTGGCTGGCAAGCAGAGAGGCAAGTCCCCCCAGAGAGGGTGCAAAGCGTCTTATCTGCATTCCTGGATCCCACAGGCATTTCCCCCGGCTATACCAGAGAGCCCTACATAACTTTCGGCCCCAACACCACCCATCCCCCTTGCTGTCGCCACCCTGGTTTCCTGCTCCAATGGGGCAAGACTTGTGGAATTTACAAGAGGGAATCGTCCCCTGTGTAAGCATCTCAGTCATGCTTATGTCAACATCTTCACGGCCCCGCTGCTGCTCGGCACTCACCTTGCTCAAACACACTCCCAGCAACCCTGGCCCGCAGGGAGAAGGGGGAAACTGAGGCATGGGGGAGGGGTGAGAGGAAAAAAACTCATTTTGTTCATTCAAAATCAATTCTGCACTTTGGAGGTGGGGGAGTAGCAGCTGGCTCTGGGTTTCAAACTGCAGCAAAGGTCCTATTCTGCTTGTTCTGTACACCCATTCAGTGAACCCAGGTCATCCCTATCTTACTTCCAGGTTCTTCCTAGCCCCATGATAAGGGTATAGCAAGGTCCTCAAATAAATCTCACAGGCTTTTGCTGCTTTTAGTATGTTTTTAATGTTTTACTATTCCTCTGCAAACTGCCCTAGGAATTTAACTGAAGGACAGGGTGAAAATCTTGATAAATGATTAATTAAGGCTGCAGTTGTAGGCATACTTCCTAGGTAGTATGAAAGTAGTCTATTTGAAATTAGTAGGCCTTACTTTTGAGTAGATTCTGAGGACTCTGCTGAAGGTAACTATAACACATGCTGTTAAAAATAGCTTTTTTCCAGTTTAATCTTAAACTTATCTAGCTTCTCAATCTCTTTCTCTCTCTCTCTCTCTCTCTCTCTCACACACACACACACACACACACCTATACCTAGCTATGAATCATGGCTCCACTCAGTGATACAGTTAGGCAACCCATGAAGGTGAATATATTTGTCCCAGGATAATGTTGCAGGATCCAATCTGGGCCATTCACCGGGACCAGAGATTTGTCTCCTGAGCTTTTGGACTCGTTCTGCAGGGAACCTCTCTCTGGCAGAGTGTGTTACTTTTAGATAGAAATTCCTTGAGGACGAGCTCCAGCATAAGTCCGAAAGCTCGGAAGACAAAACCTCTGGTCCCAGTGAATGACCCTAATTGGATTCTGCATAGTTAGGTAATTTTACACTTTTGTTTCTTTTTTCTTTTGTCCCCTTTCTTCCTTTTGAGATATTAATATATGTGTATTTTGCTTGTTAGAGAATATGGCGCACCACTCCTGACGCAACTCAGAGCTCCTCCTGAATGTAGCCCTGAATGGTTTTCTTTAGCCTTGCCTTAGTGGCACTGCTGCTTGGTGCTCCCTGCTCCAAATCCTTTGAAGCTCACCACTCTTTGCAAAGCAGGAAAGGGAAGAGAGAAGATTTCATTTTATTATTTTATTCCCATCCACCCTCATTTTGCAACATGAATCTTACGTATATAAACTCACACATACATAAATAAAATAAAAAAGACACATATTTTTAGAAAAGTAAAAAAAGAATCCTGGCTCTTAATAACTGAAAACCAACCAGGGTCGCTCACTCCAGCCTCTCTTCCACCCTCCCTCCATTTCTCTCTCTCTTTCAGTAGGCAATGTTTGTTTTGGGACATTTTCAAAGGTGAGGCTTTCATCAATTTGTTTTTCATTTTCTGTATCTAGAATGTAAATTTAAAATTCCTCCACTGGCCGTGCTGGCTGGGGAAGGATATTACATTGGGGTGGGCTGGACTAAGATATGCATTATTAGTTTAAAAAGGGATAACCTACTTTATCTCATTAATAGTCATTAATGGCACATTTTATTTATCTATTTTGGGGGCATCAGATGTAAAAACACTTTCTTTGGGCTGCAGAGTAAGTAGCCTAATAGTCACAAAAGCAGGATTCCAGCGGGAATTTCAATTTGATCTTCTCAGTGCTAGTGATATATTTTCATGTGAGGTTGTCATTCTCACCTCTCACCTCTAATTCTGTGGCTAGGAACTTCCTGGACTAGGAAAATTCAGAGGCCATCATTCTACTGGCTTTCGCACTGTTTTCCAGAATCAGAGGTGCCCACAGCTACTGCTTTGTCCAGGTAAAAAGATCTAACAAAGTAGCTCAGCAACTTAAATTATATCCAGTTTTATTGCTGACTGCTTGTTGAACCCAATTGGAAGTGCTGAAGTTTATCTTCCTAGGACACAACTTTTAGCCAAGTTGTGAGTAGCTTTGGTCCTATTTTCCTCTTTAATCTGGTAAGACAGTAGAATAAGATTTCAGTGGAGACCCTGCCCTCAAAAACCACTTACTCCTGGACATCTTTTATATGTCCCCCCTCCCATCTCCCATCAACCAAGACTGTCAAAACATCTCATTTAGGAGCACTTCTAATCAATAGAACTTAACCACCTTCTTGAAACTTACTGGTTTGGAGAGAAGAACTGATCACAGCTAAAGCTTTCTCCATAAACCTAATTTTTATGTGGGAGAAGGCTGATATCCATGGGGCACAGGGAAGAAAGGGTTAACTCTTCCCTCCCCATCTATGCATATCTGAAAATGTCCACCCACCTTGTCATTTCACTGATGTCTGTATTGGCACTAATAGAAAGTTTCTTCCTCAACCCTCCCTGTCTATATTTTAAATTTCCAGATTTGGAGACCAGACTCTTTGCAGTTTGAAGCACATGATGGACAGGGTGGTTAATCTTTCCTGTCCCTGATGCAAGCCCTCCACACACCTAGCATTAAGCTTTTGTGGGGGGGGGGGACGATTGCTATTAATGAAAAATATAAGGACAGTTGATTCAGGGGAGAGTTCTCATTGATCTGTGCCTTGCAAAACTTCTGCTTCTTATAGACAAGGATTTGGACTAGACTATCAGAGTTCAGACTAATCTCCATCTTTGGCCTCAAAAGTCATTTTTGCTAACCAAAGTTAGAATAGCCAGGGGCCTATTAGAACAGGGCATTAACTTGCGCTTAAACAGTGTTCCCATTTAGCACACCCGAGACTCCTAAACATGCTTTTAGAGCACCATGCTCATGTCTCCAGGCATTCCTGGCCCAAAGTATCTGGCCCATTGCTGCTTTTTGGTTCTGCTGCTTTCTACATCATCTGACATGAAGCTGTATGATTGGTTTATCACAAGTTACAGGGATGGTAGTAAACTTAGAAGCGCTTGGAAAATACCACAGTGCATTAAACCAGTAGTCCACATAGCCCAGCCTCTAGCTCCTGATTTTAGCCAACCCTTTTGTAAGGTCCAGAAGTAGAATATGCTGAACTATCTACATGCTGAAATATTCATCCCCAGCATTTGATAGTCGTGCTACAAACAGCCTCAACAATGAAGATTAGAAATTTTGCTGTCCTCGCTAGCAGCTACTAATGGACCCCATAATCCAATAGAGGCTAAGTTCTGATGCCCATCTATCATTTGGTTGTACAGATTCTTGTAAAGGTTGCTGGACTATAAGGACTTCGGTCTGATCCAGCCAGGTTTTGCTTATATTTGTCAAATTATTTGTATCTCACCTTTCAGGCCTAAGTTCATGCTACCTTCTTAAAGATTGGGAAAGTAAATAAATTTCCAATTATTTGGTTTGTAAGATTTAACTAGGATTTCTAGACCAATTTGCTTTAAGACATTTCCTTTTTAAAAAAAAAAAAACCATTTATCCTTGGAAGGTAATATCACCTTCCCAAATTACACTTCCACTTAACAGAGTTTCCAACTCTGAAATCTAGTTTCAAGTGACTTTACCGCTTTGTGTCCATCACACCTTTAGATTCAATGTTGGGTATATTAGTCTGAGTACAAGGAGACTTTCCCAGATCAGAATTGAGTTCTAAACACGGTGCTGAGACCCTGTGAACACAGGCACAAATACTTCACAGCACATCCAGATTCTGAAGATAGAAGCTTTACACAAACTGTCTTCAAATGGTGCAATTCAGCTGAGAATTTCCTGAATTCTCAGGTCTTCTGGTATTGCCATTGTTGACCCTGAACTAAGTGCTAGGGAAAGAGTCTTTGCAAAACTGGGGAGGGCAAAAAGCTGGTGGAAAGGCGCATGGTCATTCCTGCTCCCCTGGGAAGCCATATACTGTATGTGCAAATCCTACAAAGAGGCATAAAAAGCACTACCCCAAAGCACTGCCTACTCAAGATAAGAGAGAGTGATGCTTCACCAGGTTTCTACTCAGTATCCGTACAGACAGCTGGAGCCTGGGGAACAGCGTTAGCCTTCACTATGAGCAGCCTTCCCTGCTCATGCATGTCTTTAAAACTTCCATTAACCCCTAGCAGATTATGGGAGTTGTAGTCCAAGACAAGCACTGGTCTGAAAAAAATTGCTGAGCTTGGGCTGAAGGAAGGAATTTCACCCAAACCCTTTCACTGAATGGCTTGGTTTTATTTATTCTATATTTTACACTTGGTTGAGAGGAGCTAAAACCAAAAAAGGACATCATACTGGGCCGTCCCCCACTTGAAAGATAGCAAGGGGGAATAAGATAAAAAGGATAAATTGGTTAATTATCCTTTTCTGTCTAAACATTCAGAGCCACTCTGCTGGCTGGGTGATCATTGATATGCCTACTTCCGAAGCAAACCCCACTCAATTCCATAGGATTTATTTCCAGGCAGGTGGGTCTCTAGGATCACAGCTCAAAGAGCAAAGATTTCGCTAGCTTTTGAATGTGGACTGCTATCATTTAAGTAATTTCTTTCCTCTGCAGAAATTGTGCCTCTTCTCTTCAGAACGGGCAAAAAATAAATAACATTCCCCCCCCCCCCTTAGTAGAGGACGGTATCCAAATATTTTCGGATCTTCCCATCCTACTAATTCC
>JANHJO010000001.1:1181901-1195946 GCA_032468235.1 Pseudoxyrhopus heterurus
GGCCTGCTGTTTTCCCCGGCTTGGGCTACAATCCTTTCTCACAGCTCTCCATTAGAAAGAAAGAGGGTGGGGGTGGGGGGGAAACAACATTGTGAAGGCCCCTTGTGGAATCTTCCCCACCCTCAGATTCCCCCCTCCCCTCCTGCGGTGCCCTTTTTTGCCTGTTTACAAGAGCGGTGGAAGTCTTCTTCGTTCTTCTGGAGCAGAGCCAAAGGAAAGGTGATGGAGATACAGGCGCTTGGGAGAAAGGAGACCAAGGATTAGGGAACAGGCCTGTAGTTTGGACCAAGGCCCAAAGCGTAGATGAATGAGTTCAAGTTCCTTCTTCTGCCACATTAGTCCTGTGCAACTCCAGGTGAGCATCAAACAGCAAGAAGCTTGCTGAATAATGTTCTGATATTACTTTGTTCTTATTTTCAGTCCTGATGTCAAATTTGTATCCATTTATTCTTTTACACAAAGTTTGTTCTGTTTGCCGTATGTAGAATCCAGAATGCTAATGCTAGTAGATGATGGCACCAAGCACATAAAGGAGCCTCTAATTTGTGTGTGAAGTTGTGAAGCCTTGTGATGGCACTATTGGGATAAATCTTGCAGCAAAACAGGTACCTGGGTTTGTTGCAGGATTAAGTTCCCATCATTGTTCTGTTATTGCTTGAGAAAATTTGCTTCAAGCTGGGTACATCACAGCCAAGAGTTATACAAAATGCTTGCAATATTTGCACTTCAATAATCCATAAGCCCTCAATAATACATTTTCTATAATCATATGGAAGGAATCAGTCCAGTAGACCAAATCAACATTCTTTTCTGACTACAAAGTTCCAGTAGTTCTCACTGTGTTCTTAAATCTGCCACTTTTCTGACAATTTAAATAACAGTTCTGTGATGTCTGAACCATGAAACTATTAAGTGAAAATATGGTATATGGCAATCATGATTTGGGACTATGCCTTGATAAGAATGCAAGGAACTGTACTTTTAAACCATTAAGTTAATATTGATGACAAAGTCATCCCTCATATAACCCCAAAGTACCGGTATAAAAATATCAGAAATTTTCAAAGATGCTTCCTCTGAAGATCTAAATGATCCAAAGTTCTGAAGTCTGCATTTTCTCTCAATCTTACTGTCACAATTTTACATCTATTTTTATTTGTAAATTTGTAATACTTAGATCAATTAGTACCGGAGTACACTAAGCTTATTAAGAAGGAAAAATAAAAAAAATGTTAACTTTAAAACTATTTTTTCTTTGCAGTCAGCCATCTTACTTCTGATTCTTATGTATTTTATATTTCCTTGAGACAATTATAACCATCTTTGCCAGTCATAAAGGGACACATTCCATTCTTCTATAGAACTATTTGAAAGGCAGAGATGGGAGCCACTTCTATTCTGCTAATTTTTTCCTGAAACTGGGTAACGTTCATTCCATCCTTCTAAATTGTTCAGTTTGAATTAGAATACCAGTTTTCTAAAGTATCTCCTTATTGTCTCATGTGATGCCAGAAATCAGACCTTTACACTAAGGTGCTGATTATGAGCATATTGCCAGATCAAAGAGCAATTTGACTGGGGTCAGAAATACTTCTGTTGTTAGGCCTTCCACCATCTGTCCATTTCATTAGCAGCAAGGGAGCTTATGGGAGTCCTCCGGGAGTGGGGCGGCTTATAAATACTAATAATAAAATAAATAAAATAAAATAAATGGTGCTGGAATGATAAGACTTTGCTTCCAAGTCCAATTCAAGGTGTTGAAGTCCAATTCAAGGTGTCACCTTGAAAGCCTTTCATGGCATGGGACCATGCTACCTGAGGAACTGTCTCACCCCAATGGGATTGGCCTGCCCCATTCACTCTGGCAGAAGAGGCATGGTGCAGCCCCATTAGTCAAATAACTTTGGCTGGTGGGGTTCTGGAGAAGGGCCTTTTCTGATGTAGCCCCTGCTCTCCAGAACATCGTGCCACTGGAGGTGAGATATGCCCCCACCCTCTTAGTTTTCTGAAAGGGTGACAAAACCTGGCTCTGCCAGTTGAGTTGAGGTCTCGATGGGGTGTTCCACCTAGAGGTAGCTAGTGGTCTAAGAAAGAAGATCCCACTCCATTTCACTACTGCATTGGTTCCTAGTTTTGTCCAATCTCTCTATTAAATGTTAATGTTTGTAATGCTTTTATATTTTTGTTTTTATTCTGCTGTAAGCCACCCAGAGTTGCTTGATAGTAAGATGAGCAGCATATACATTTAATTAATTAATAAAAAGCTGGATCAAGAGAATCTTCAAATTTAAATGGGTCACTTCCAAATACACATACAAGCCATCTTTATTCCAGCTGTTCAGTATTACTGTTATTCTCTGAAACAGCTAAAGCCCGAACAGCCACCATAGAAAGGGACTGTGGCTATCTCTTCCTAAATTCAACTGCTGCCTAGGTTTGTAGACATCTCCATTTTAAGCTGTTTTTGTAAATCCAGCTCTCTAAAGCATAGGACTTCAAATCATGATGCTTTGTCACACAGATCAATACATCCTGAAATAATCTGATTCCCAGCAAGGATCTCTTTTGTTAGTGCTTGCCATCATTCTACCTGTTTCATACTGATTAAATAAGTACAAGTGCAATTGCTCAAAACCGGAAGGCTAAATGTTGCTATGTTGGATTGGTCCTAACTAATGTTTGCTATATTGCCACTGTATCAAATGAAATATCTCTGGGTATTGATGGGGCATGATTTGAGGATGCTAATCATGAGAGAAAGAATCTCTAGAATTCAAAATTAAAAAAATAACTTTTGTGGTGGTTATATGTCATTAGGTCCATGCTGAGTCTTAGAAACCATATAGAACAGGGGTGTCAAACTCAATTTCATTGAGGGCTGCATCAGGGTTGTGTTTGACCTCGGGGTATCTAGCTTTGTCTCACTCCTTTGCCGACCTGGAGATAAATCTGTTTTGCCATGTGCCATTCAGACTGTGGTTTCCTGTCCTGTTCATAGGTTTTGCATGAGGACAGTTACACATTTTGTGATTCCCATTTTCCTATGGACATTCCACAGCTTGACATGGTAAACACAACCAAAGTAATGTTGACTACAATGAAGGACCTATTGGTTTCCTTTTGGTATTATTGGCTTTCTGAATTATTTAGTTTGCCTCAGAAATAATACCTCATGTTCCTCAGCCTTTTCTCTCTGAATATCGGGCACTTCACTTTCAGTATAGGGCTCTAATCTGCATAGGATGATCCTAAGCAATATTTTGCTAGCAGGTGAGGTTAAGGACATTGCACAAATGGTTTGCACACTTTGTTAATTTTCTTTCTTTGGCTTTGGGATGTAGACTGACCCTTCCAGTCTGTTGGCTGTTGTGTGTTCTCCAGATTTTCTGGCAGATAGGAAATGGAGATTTTTTTTTTTAATCCAGCCTTAAGGATTTCAGAAGCCTTGTTAGTTATGCCACGATTATTTATTTATTTATATTTATTTATTTTTAAAATTTATAAGCCGCCCCACTCCCGAAGGACTCCGGGCGCCTTACAACATACAAAATAAAACATCCAACCAAACTATTAAAAATCAATTAAAACATTAAAAGAGGTTAAAACCCCCACCTTGGGTAGAACCCTAGCCCCTAGTTTAAATATAAAACCTAATTTTTGGTACTTTGGTGGGCAATTTTATCATGGAACCTTCTATACTTTCTGGATATATCCTCAGTATCTCAATTCATTAATTATTGCCTGGTAATCCATTTCAGCTGTAAAGGAGGGGGGGGAAAATGCTTATCTCCTATCAGGGATTTTCTTCTGTCATTTACAGCATACCATAATTTCACTTGTCCTTTACTTTGATCCTGCTTTTTATTAGATAGGCTTCACAAGCCAAATAAACACCTTTTCTTTCACTATTTTTTTTTTCTTAATGGACAAAACTCATAATTTCAGGCTTAAAATACAATGACTAGAACAGTTCATATATATCTGGATGAGTGCAATTCAGATTCAGATGAAATTATTTTTTTTGTTTTCAACACAAAACAATATGCACATATCAGCAACTGGATATCTCACCATTAATGCTTTATTTTTGAAAGCAGATAAGCTAGTTGATTTTTATTTTTCTCTTATTTTGTTTACTTCCATGCTGTATGTGCACTTTGTTTCTCAATTGCCTTCCTTATCATTTCTACTCAATGTTCTGTTGTCTGTTCAAGAACAAAACACATTTATTGCACACAAACAGCTAAATTTAACAATATCCAGGTATCAGTGGGGAGATTCCGAGCTCTAACTCTATTAAGCATCTACATGTCAATGTAGAAAATATGTAACCAAGTAATCGGACTGGTAAAAACTGCTTCAATTTTTATCAGTTAAACCTTGTTGAACCAAGCTAAGGGTTAATATTGAAATGAAGCAGTAAATTCATTGGGTTCTAACTCTGAGAAGTTAACAATTTTCTTTTGACTCTTCTTTTAGAGCAGGGGCATCAAACTCAAGGCCCGCGGGTCAGTCAGATCTGGAAAATGTAAGGGGCGGCCTGCGTTGCTTTGGCCCAGTCTACCCAATGCAAAGAGGAAACATCAGGCCAGCAGTTTTGGGAGTGGTGTCAAGCTGGCCACACCCACCCAGCTGGTCACGCTCACCTAGTTGGCCACGCCTCCCACCCGAGGTCAACCACAGCCCTGATGCGGCCCTCAATGAAATTGAGTTTGACATCCCTGTTTTAGAGCATGGTAGGCTCCAGATTTATAGATGTAGTCTTGTGTTTTCTCAGTTCCTCCTGAAAATCACAGTGACCTGATCTGCCCTCCCAACTTTGTGAGATAACAAATGGAAGCAAATCTTAATTGTAGAACATCTCCTTTGCGCATGGACTATTTCTGCTTCTGTTTTTGGCAGCTCACGTTCACAAGATGTCCTTGGGGACCCAATCACAAAACCAAAGCAAAAAATTGTACTGCTTATGGTTCAGCACAATGCAGATTCCTACGTTCATATGGAAATGCACGCATGCTAATGCAGCCAGGCTACAGTGAAATACTGGAGAGAGGCCCAAAGTACACTACTTGTAACAAGTACTGATAGCAGGGCGGAGGATTGTAGTCTTGCTCTTCACCCCCAAAGAAAGAGCCATTCATGCACAGTACTATGCCACGCAGAGCCTACAAAGCCATTAAAAATGGAGGGAGTGCGTATACACGGTGGGGGAGACAGAGAGTGGGTTTATTCCGTGCTGGATAAGGAGAGAAAGCAAAAGGTAAATAAGTGCCCGGCGAGGACGCAGTGGAAAGAAAATACACTGCAGAGCAGTTGGTGGAATCTGTCCCGTCTGAGCTAGGAGAGACACCTTTGATCCTGCTACCCACCATGAGTCACTTTGGAAACCACACAGTGTTAACAGGAGCCAAAGGCAGCTCCCAGCAGCACAGAGAGAAGAGTACCAGAGCAACTTTCTCGTACTGCTCCAGGAACAGTACAGGAAAGACAGTATTAGCAACTCCAACCTTTAGGAATTCCCATCCACTATACTGACAGTTGCCAGAGAATGAAAGGAGTTATTATTGATCACTGCTTCCAAAGGTAGGGTTGTGTGACATCATACTGACTATGCTAGCTATACCCTTAGATATCGCTTTGATCTCATTTGTTTTTCTAGTGCCCCAATCTAGGATTTTCCCCGGAAGTTGCAAATGCAAATTAACTATTACTCCGAAGACATTTCAGGCTCCTTTATATATGACGCAAGGACTGAAAACAAATATCAGAGGTCAAAAGCCTCTTATAGAGTACGTGTGTCAAAAGCCATTACAGGTAATGTCACAAAATCCCAGAAAGGGGATCTTTCCTGCATTAAAGTGAACTCTGCACTTCCCACTTGTTTTGAGCTGTGGTAACAGACCACACCTGGTCTGGTACATATCTCACTACAGAGAAGAGTATTTGAAGGAAAAGCTGCTCACATTTCCCTGCTCCAAAAGACACCACAAAACCTAACCTTCGAAATACATTCTTTGATTTTTCTTAAAGAGCTTCAAAAATTAATCAATGGAACAAGGCTATAATTTGGCACAAGCGGGGTCTGAAACACTGCTATCACATATTTCTAGCAATTTCTCATTTACTGCCCAAGTCAGGAAAAGCCCTGTTTACAAGGAGCACAGGAGTAATGTTATATCATGTGTTCTTGTCAGCCACACAGCGTGAGCCTTGACTAGTGGCACAGAAATCTAAGAAGCCGACAGCAAACCAGAAGCCACTAGGATGGGCCAGGTAACAGCCGGTACACCTTTTGTCAGGGTTAAGCAAGACAATGCAGACTGAAAATACAGAGGATTGCAGCAAAACCAACCCAGATTATAAGGCTTATGAAGGAATCTAGGTGCATTTGGAAATAAAGTGGGCACAGTTGCCAGACGAGGAGGTCGGGATGAAAGTTTTGTGGTTCTGAGTAAAGGTAAGACAGTCACTCTCCCTTTATCAGTGCTGGATAGGCCTAGGAGCAGCACAGGAAAGAGAAAGCATGAAGGAACAGCATCCCATCTTGAGGAAGTGGTGGGTGCCCAGATAGGCCTCCACTGAGTCAAGAGCCTCAGCCACCACCACAAAAACAGGGAGGGAGAACAAGACTTAATCACAGAAGTAGATGTCTACCTGCAAGTTTCTTGGGATAGTCCTTACTTACTGCTTCCAAGGCTCCTTCCCAGGAAGCATTTGATCTAGAAATCTGGACACCAAATTTTCCCAGAGGAACGATCTGTCCGTCCAGCACTAAACCGAGCACTAAACTGGATGTCTTTGGAAAACTGTCTTTGGAAAGAGAAATATTATCCAAAGCACCTGGCAGCCACTGTTAGGAAGAGTGCACGGTCTAGTCATGTGGATGCCTGCCTGCCTGGAGAATGGCAGGCATTTGATTCACAGCTACTGGACAGGCGAGGCATTATGCAGGCAATACCTGCCCATCTGCCTGGTCTCTTGCATTTTGGTTCATTATTTTGTTAAAGAGGAAATGGCAGATCAAGAGTTGCACAATTGTCTCATTCACCAATCTAAGAGGCAAGACTCTCTGCCTCCACTTCCCCATTTAGTTTAGGCTCCCAGACACCTGCTGCTACAGCTCCCCTAATCTGGATTCTGTTGGCCAGTGTGTTTTGCAGCGGGCAGCGTAACAGTTCCTAAGCTAAACCTACATAACAACAGAGGTGATATAAAAAAGCCCGAATGAAAGTGTAAATTGAGCAGATCCCTGTGATGCCAATAAAAGTTTTCAAGTAAAACTTGAAAAGAAAATCTGAGAAGCAGATGCTTCAAATTGTTTGCTGTGGGGAAACATCTTAAAGAAACGCTTCTTACTTTATATTCCCAGAGATTTTTCTCCTGGGAAAAAAAGTTTTTTTTTTTTCCTGCACAAAAGTCAGGATTATTTTGATGGGAGAGGCAACAGTGGGTTTTGATTTATAATTACTGCTTCAAGTCACTGTCCTGAATCAGAAAAGATGCTCCTAGAAGATCTTTCCAGCATTGCTTATACTTTTCGTTACATTTTGTAACAAAAATAAGGCCACCAAGAAACGCTGATAATACAAAAGAGACACATGGAGAATCTACAAAAGACAAAAGGTGAGGTGCAAATTGATTGAACTGCAGTCTCCACAACTAAGTGGACAACTGTATGGAAGGAGATTTACAAACAAGGCACAAACTCCACGGTGGAGTTACTTAGCAGCCAGGAACTAGGAATTTGGAAGCCTGATCCTGATACTATTATACTGTCCTCCATGACTAACCTCCTGTCTTCTTCTCCTGTCTCGCAGACATCATCATTGAACAATGACCTGAATTATTTAGGTGTCTAACTACAAAGGCCTCAGAGCAGAATCACCCTCAAATTCAATTTCTTTTTCCCAAGAAGGCAAAGTTAATTTTATGAAACTTAAAAAAAAAAAAAGTAATTACAATAACCCTGATGGCACCAACTCAGCCTAGTCTTCATCAAGCTTGTTGAAGTTTGTTCCCAAAGAGAAGGCAGCTAGCTCCCCCTGGTGGGAACCACCGCAATTAATACAATTAACAAGACACCCTTGATGAGGAGGCCCAAATCAAGCTACTATATGGTATTTAGAAAATGTTGCTCTCTTTATATATGGCACAGTTTAAAAGTCACCCTCATCGATCACTTAGAATGAAATGAGAACTCTGGAAGTATTTAGATGTGTGGGGAAATCAAGCCCTGAAAGGATACCTGTATGTGTTTTGGGGAAATAGTTGTCCAAAATCTCCGAAGTGTTCTCCAAATTCCAAATGTTAATGAATGTTAGTGAGAAATGATCATAGGAATAAAAGTAGGGATCTCCCAAATAGCTGGGATACGGATCTTTTGGGGACAGGCATGAGTGTAGGAGGCAAGTGAAAGTTTATTGTGGGGATCATACAAACAGGCCGAGTGAAGAAATGTTACCTGTTGGGTGATAATGAGAAGATTTCAGACACTGAGCCTACAGGGGCACCTTTCATCACCTGCACTAAAAATTCCCTTTAGAAAGAAGAAGAAAAAAACACAACAAACTGGAAAAAAAAAAACCAGAAAGTGAAAAATTCCTTGGCATTTCGAGCCTAAAAATATCCGTGGCCTGGTGGTTAGCTGGGAGGTGACAGCCCTCTGAATTTGTCAAGCAAAGGCTTTCACAGCTTCCACGTGCCGCAGCTGGAATGCCAAATATATAGTCAAGCCCCTACCCATCAAAGCCGTCTGCCTGGAGTCAGTCCTGGGCAGCAGGCACTGTGGGTTTGGCTGACAGAGGCGCTGAGAGCATTTCATAAGGATGGATGCTGAAGGAAGAGAAACACACACACACACACACACACACACACACCTTAATTATGGCCTCTAAGGTCATGTGGTAGGGAGGTCATGGATTGGACACAAGATACCTGCCCTTCCGTGAGGGATCCTGGTCCGCTCC
The DNA here is from genome assembly GCA_032468235.1 of Pseudoxyrhopus heterurus. Lineage (NCBI taxonomy): Eukaryota > Metazoa > Chordata > Lepidosauria > Squamata > Pseudoxyrhopus > Pseudoxyrhopus heterurus. The sequence goes on from JANHJO010000001.1 coordinate 1,190,868, forward strand.
AAGCTCTACTTCTTATCACCTCATGTTGTGCACTAGGGTGGGGATGTTTGGTTTGGCAGGGGGCCAACCTGGCCCTGCATTCCAGGGCACTGTACAACCAGTCAGAGCTAAAAACTGCTTCAGCCAACAAAGCCAGCAGCGGCTGGGTCCAGGGAAACAATGAGGAAGTGACACTTTGGGAGAAGCCTGGCAGCGGAAGAGGGAGGGTTAGCTCCAGGCTGAGCGGTGCTCGGAAGAATCGATGCTGGAGCCCTTTCCCTCACAAAACATAGATAAACATGCAATTTTTCACAGCACACACATGGAAACGATATTGATACAGCTTGATGTGATGTGGCCACAGGAGAAAAGGAGCAGCCAATAGAATGAGTAAGCCCCATGTTCTGAAATTTTAAAAATCCAAGCTGTAAAATAGCACCACTTTAAAACTAGACACCCTAAGCATCCTAGAACTGATTGGTGGTAAGTTTTCAACATACCAGGCTCTGTATTTCTGATCTCACTTATCGCCAGAAGAATCTCAGTCTTCTTCCGTGAAAAATAAAACAGAGAGCTCTCAGGAATTTCAGCCTTCTTGCCTATCACTACCCTAGCATCTTATTACACGGAGTCTTCTCAACCTGGAGAGGAGTATCAAAGGCTATCCAATCCATCAATGGACAAAAGCTCTGGCCTGTATCTAGAAGCCTTCGTCTCACTTCAACCACTTTTTAAACTCTTGATTATTACCAATTACTCCTCCCTCTTTTACAACTCCATAATACCCTATGCATTCTTCTTAATCCACTGACTACTTCTTCAAAGGCTTTAATGCGAAAACGGACTGCTGATGGATCCTCCAATGACTCCAAAGACATCCAAGTTCACTTGTATTCCTTCCCATGAAGCAGATGAACTGACCTTGGTATCAATCACTGGAAATTAAATGCACTAAAAATAGAATTGTTCTTTTAGCACTCACTCTTGTTTGGGGGAAGAGTGCCCCTATTTTATACTGGGAAGGCCTCTCGGTCTCCGGTGCCAATTTTCCTCAAATTCCTGAGGTGGTTTTCCCTTTCGTTTCTTGCCAGACAGTGATGCAGTCCCTGAAGAAGTATTATGGCAGCCACTAAATCGTGGCCATAATCCCAAACTGACAGCCCTCAAGACTGTGAGATGGGGAGGGCCACAACAGATCAGTGCACCAAACAAACAGAGCACCATGCTACTGTGAAATTGCGTATTACATGCCTGTCCCCAGCAGTGGGATGATCTTGTCAAGACTATGGGCAGCAGTAATCTCTGGCACTGGGCAGGGGTGCCCTGGCTCTGGGTTCATCGCCAGGTGAGGGGATATATAGGGCTCAGGTTTCAAAAGATGCTCAAACACCTGCCACTAATAAAACATTATTGTCATGGGAAGTCTCTTGGGCAAAGGAAGAATAATTCTTCACTGAGCAAAAAAGGGGTGAAAAGGATATATTACCTATCCAATCCCTGTTTTACATTTTGTGGTATCACAATATCCTAATATATAGGTTATGGCACTATCACTATTGTGGTTCCAACTTTTAGGACTATATTTGTAGAACTAAACGTGAGACCTCTGAGCTAGGTTGCAGAAGAAAAGCCACTTCAGTTGCATTCCTTAAATGTGTCATTATTCTGTGGTACTTGCTAAGAGCTAAGTGTTTTATGATTCCTACAAGTGAATGAGTTCACTTGTAGGAATCATAATCATCACTTGTTGATTAAATTACTCTACAGATGAGCCAAACTAGGCTGAGAAGTAGCACTTACTTATTATCACCTTCAGAGCTGACACATGCACTCAAATTCCCTGAACTCAAAGTCAAAACCAGGTCTCACACCTTGGTTTTCAAGGGAGCTCTCATTCATTCATTCATTCATTCATTCATTCATTCATTCATTCATTCATTCATTCATTCATTCATTCATATGAATATGCCTGGCCCTAACTAATATACTCAGATACATCTATGAATGAATGCATCTTCCAAAGGGTTAGGACTCTTGCAACAAAATACAATAGTCTTTTGGTATGCCCAAAATGCAGGAAGCATTGTAAGATGGCAGGTATATGTTCACAAAATATGTAAAGGGGACACAACAAGAATTTCCTATACAGGACTTTCTTCATGTTGGAGAATTGGTAGGTGCACAATTACACATATTTGCATGTACAGTAAGGAAGCTACCAGTAATGGCAGGGAAGTACTATAAGCCATTAATATATTTCATAGACTTCAGTGGTGATTTTTGGTCCCTACTGGTTCAACTAAATACTTTGGGGATCTGTTTGACGTTTATTTTATTTACTGGTGGTCCTCGACTTACAATAGTTCATTTAGTAACCGTTCAAAGTTACAACAGCACTGAAAAATGTGACTTGTGACTGTTTTTCAGTTACAACTTTTGCAGCATCCCCATGATCATGTGATCAAAATTCAAATGTTTGGCAACTGACTCATATTTATGACTGTTTCAGGGTCCTGGGGTCATGTGATCACCTTTTGCTACCTTCTGACAAGCAAAGTCATTGGGGGAAGCCAGATTCACTTAACAACCAGGTTACTAACTTATCAACCGCAGTGATTCCCTTAACACCTGTGGCCAGAAATGGGGCAAAACTCACTTAACAAATGTCTCACTTCACAAGAGAAATGTTGGGCTCAATTGTGGTTGTAAGTTGAGCACTACCTGTATTTATTTGTTTGTGTCCTGCCTTCATTATCTTTACAAATAATTCAAGGGGCTTGTGCGGTGGCCTAGAGGTGGAGCTCTTGCCTCACATTCAGGAGGCTGTGAGTTCGATCCTGGGTGAATCTGGCAACTCCTGCGACGCAGCTGGAACCAATCGTATCGGCTTGCCATTCCATTGAATTATTTTCAGCGGTGTGGAGAGGGGGGATTTGCTGTTTGGGTAACAGCCTATCCTCCATATAATAACTACACAGGCTATTGTGCTCTGGTGGCTACTAGACCTGGAGCACGATACCATAGTCTCTATGAGACTGAAAGATGCCTTTATATAATTCAAGGGGCCAAACATATCCAAAGTATCTATTTCCTCCTGCTTTCCCCACAACAACCACCCTGTGAATTGAGTTGAGCTGAGAGAGAGTCACCCAGCCCACTTTCATGGCTAAGATGGGATCAAAGCTCCTGGCCTCCCGCTTTCCAGCCTGGTGCCTTAACCACTAGACCAAACTGGCTCTCTCATTGGAATGCTCCATTGGAATGCCAAGAGCATTGCTCTTAGCATTCCATTCCCAGTCTCAATAGGGTTTGCTTAGTAATCAAGATGATGACAGAACTCTGAACTTCTTTGCTGGTAACCAAGTCCTTCTGCCAAAGCATGCCTCTCCAGCCACTTCTCTAAGGAAATTCTTCTTCAAAAACAGATCAACAAAATTACATTGATGCAGGAGATTCCCCGGTACAGTTCCATAGCTCAGTGCTACCACTATTATTAGCCCTAAGGATTCTTTAATTATTTACCATTGTTTATTGGTAGGCACAATGCAAACATAGCAAAGATCAAGGATTCATACTCCAAAGGAAATATAGAGTCATAAAATGCACTTGGGTAGAGAAGCTTGTTTGTACAACCAACAGTCCTTTATATTTCTAACATCAAAGGCAAACACACCTTCAGCATCTCGTTTAGAAGAACAACCTTCCACTTCAACTGTACTAAAAAAAAAAGCTAAATAGTTTTAAAGAATGTTTCCATTACATAAAATCAGCTTTAGTGAAGGTGATAAAAACACTTCTAGGGTTCAACATATTCTGCTGAAATTCTTTGTAAATACTATTCAATATTTCTTCCATTTTAAATTAAATATATGCAGCTCTTGTGATGTTTTCTTTGATTGTACATTAAGATAAAACAAGCTTTGTGTCAATAAAATTGGACTCACCAATTGGATGCTTCTTGGCCAAAACAGAGGTTCATCCTCGTGATACATGGAAATCTACCTTGCACTATCTGATCAATTAGCACAACATCATCTCTTCTCTGACCAGCAGAAGCTTTCCAGGATTGTAAAACGAGGTCTCCATCAACTGCTAGTAGATCCTTGGATAACTGGAGTCTGAAGGCAAAGTGTGTGCCTGCACCGTCACTGAGCAATGATCTCTCTCATAACTAAGGCCACCATAATGCAGAACAACAGTGCAAATTGTTTAGGCTAATAATAAAGAATACAGTAATGAAGAAGAGATTAATCTCTTAGGAGGCTTATATCAAAAATACTTATTGAAAAATGTTCAGTGTTCCTCCTCCTCCTCCTCCTCCTCATCTTCAAGCTTATGTAAAGCTTTATTTTCTTAGACAGAGAACATTTTCTGAAATATGTTGGACATTTTTAAAATTAAACTTCTCTTTCAAGCTTCCTTGGAGAAGCATCTCTTTTTCATTACTGGATACATTCTGAGAACTCACATAATTTTCAGAAATGGGATTTGATATATATATAGACTTTATTAAAGAACAGTGGAAAGAAACGTATGTAACACCACTGAAACAAGTCTATATGCAAAACAAATACTGAAATATGGATATCAAAAGACAATGTATTTATTTATTGTATTTATATGCCGCCCAACTCCCAGAGGACTATATCTTACCTTCAAACTTTTAGATCAACTCACAAGGCAGGAATTAAAAAAAATTCAAATTTAGAACAGCAGTATGTTGAAAGGTTGATAAGCATACATTACTGCAGAGCGGATATTTGAAAGTAATATAACTGCAATCTCAGAGCTAGCTATAAGGTGTGATGCTTTTTTACCATTCTGATGCCATCTTAACCTCTCTTCAGGGAATCCCTCCTTTTTCAGGATTATGTAATAACATGAACTAAGCTTTCCACATAAAGGAAAAGAATCCAGAACCAGACATCCTTCTGCAGCAAGATCCCTAAGAAAATCTCTCATCCCCAATTCTTGGGCATGGAATCCTCATGTCATCGGACAATATTTGAAAACCACTATAAATGTTTTCCCCTTCAAGGATCACTGCCTTGTTGTGGCGAGGGGGCTTGTGTAGCTCAGTGAAGCTATGAGCTATGCCGT
>JANHJO010000001.1:1196046-1217982 GCA_032468235.1 Pseudoxyrhopus heterurus
GAAGGCCTGGAGGAACATTGTCCATGGAGTCGCGATGGGTCGGACACGACTTCGCAACTAACAACAACAACAATAAATGTTTTAAAACCTGATGATGTATCAAAAAAATATCACCTCTTGCATAATGCAAGACACAATATGTCACTGCACGGTTCCATTTACAATAAAACTCAAAGCTAGTTTAGAAGATACAACTCTGGGCAAAGGCCAGACAGACCCGATCTGAAATTCACAAAAAGTCACGAAGATTATTTTATTATAAATCTCATTTATTCTGCCTAACCCATTTTACAAGGCTGGTGTACAGTGTGACATATACTGCACTGGGCTTTCTGGAGAAAAGTCAATAAATATAACCCTGACTGTAGCAATAGACTCCACTTTACATTGCATGCTCTGCTAAACTAAACTAAACACTCTGGCTTCTAAGGAACAATTGGCTCTGGACACACTCCAATAAACTTCTTATATAAACACAAATGGTTGCACGCAGTTAGCATGAATTTTTTTCAAAATTTCTTTTCGTTGTTGCTGTTGTTGAACTTTGTTCTTTCCTATCGTGTCATAAATAGCTCTGGAGACTTCTGCAGCTTCTGAAATAATTTACAATGCAGCAAGTAAGGTATTGATGCTAACAAGATATTTAGGACATTTTAGACTGTGTCCTATATTTAGGAGGGGGAAATCTGTATACACATGTATACCATTTTATGGTACTATTCTTTGGGGAGAAAATTTTCTGGAAGGGAATGCTTAAAAATCGATGGTGAAGTAACTCTGAATGTAAGAATAATAATATATGAAAGCACCAAGTTAACTCTGGCTGTTCTAGAAAAAATGATTAAGGTGTAACCTGGTTACCACTTCCAATGGAAGGCCATCACTACTGAAAGTTGTTTGTAAATTTTTCTTCTGGAGGTCATCTGGAATCCTTCCCATATAAATACTCTAAAGTATCCAATTCTTAATGTCTTTGGAGATTCTCAGTCATCCAGCTCATGGTTGTCCCAAAAGTGCAGAGCTGAAGAAGCTTCTGGGATGAAAAGGGAACCATCTTCAAAGAAAAACCAGAAAGTCCAATTGCCTCTTGAAAAAAGCACTTTGGGGATATCCTGTTCCTTCTGAAACATTTGCTACGTTGCAGCAGGAATTTGGGTTGACTAAAAATGCTGAATGGTAATCTATTCAGTTAAACTTATTTTGACTCTACAGTTTGGATAAGATGTGTTAACAGTGTCAAAATCTCCTAAATTATCACTAAAAAGAATTTTGGATGGTCGCAAAGCTATAGATTTTTTTAATGAACAATTTAGGAATACTGTACTACTAAGATACATATTGGTAACGTGCAAGAAATTTTGAACAGAGTTGAGCTATTCAGTTTTAGCAAATCAAATTATGTTAAATATATATCTTAACATGTAATTAATTAAAAACAATCATTTTTATGTTTATTGAACATGCCAGAGGATGTTTAGCTATCAACTTCATGATGTTGGAAGTGCAGTTTGTCAAACTAGATTCTCATGCACATGTTGGGCTTGTTGCCTCATTTTGATTTAATAGTTGTAGATTTGTTAATATTGGGGTGGAAACAGAAATAAATTTTAAAGAGGTATATGTTATATTGAGGTATATGATGAAAAAATTAAAAAAATAAATTGAGAAACTTTGGATTTACTGTACAAGGAGTGTAGTCACACATGTTGTTTCATTTGACAGGAAGAAAAGTATGTGTGTATACACATATACCGGTATATACATGAATAATTTAAAATCCTAAAGTGAAGATATGTGCTTACTTTTTAACCTATGAATGTTTATCACTACATTAAAAACATGGACCAACACCATTCTGTGTGTCAATGTTTAACCTACGGCTTAAAAATAAAATTATATACATATATTTTAACTTACTTTCCTTTTTCTTTTAAAGTTTTTCTTGTTGTTTTATTTTTTTATCTGTTGTGTTATGTTGTTCTAATCTCTTTTTTTAATTAAGGCAATAAACATATTGGGAAGTTAAAACAACCCTGGGAAAACCTGCTTCGTTTGAGCTTGCGAGAAAAACTTCTCAAATTCAAATTGAAGGAAACTGAATATATTTTTTAAAATTACCTTTGAATATAGGAAAGAAATAAATGTTCTCTAGAAATGAACTGAAAGGGCCGCTCCTAAAGGCGGCATTCCAATCATTCAATTGACCAAGTTACTATTTAAATTATTCCCAGTAATACTGTACCGTCTATATATGAATATGATCCAAGGTATAAATACTACGCTACAGAACAGAGAAAGACTGCAAACACTTCAGAGGGCAGATTAAGTATTCTGTACAAAGGGAGATGTTGACCCGATACTAAGAAGAACAAAGAGAAACACATGTCCTCTTTATTGTGAAAAGATCTCCTAAATACCAAAATTGAATCCAAAAACAACATGCACAGTTCTTATCTGATCTTTTGCTATGTGTCAAAATTGCTAATGCATAATCTTCCTAGCCCAGAAGCTTCAAGAACTGCCATTAGGATTGTGGAAAGCGCTCAAAAGAGGGATTTTACAAAGCATGCAACTGAGAGTGAAGTACCTCTGCATGAAGCATTAAAGTACCTTTCCTTGAAGCTTTAAAGCAGCCACCTCCTTTGGAAAGCTGGTATAACTGCTTCAAAGTCTATCTTCATCTGTCTGAGCATCTGTGCATTACAACGGATATCCAAGCCTTCCTGAAGAATGCACCTGATTTACTTTGGAGAGGGGGGGGTGTATTTTATTATGTAAACATGCTTTGTAAAGGACCTGTTTTGAATGTTTTATACATCCCTTTCCAGAAATTTTTTATTTCACTGTCTCAAAGGAGCAATATTTACAATTCAATTTGTCCCTAAATTTGAGATAAACAAAGTGATTTCATATCCCTTTGAATTAAATTTTAGGAAAACAAATGTATTCGTTTATAAGGAATCCTCAGGTGAAGAGTTATATAGTACAAATAAACATACATCTTAAATACATGCTTAAATTGTCCTTCATGCTCTTATTTTCAGTAACAGTTCTGGCTTCTGATTGTACAAAATTCCGCCACCCCCTCCCCCCGAATGACTTCTGAACTTAATTATTGATTTAACTTTTCCAAACTTGACACGACACAATGGATAAGATGTCAGATGGAATTAGTTGCATGTCATGAAAGCTTATGTCTTTTAATAGCATTTATTAATCAGAAAAAAGACAAAAACTTCTGATTTTTGTCTATCTTAAGTTATGTTTCCCTCAGCCATTTGTAATAGCATTAGTCATAGAGAGGTTTACCACATTTGCATAGTAAAAATAAGCAAAGGTCAAATCTGTACTTTGCAGCTTTCATCACTTTTAATTTTATTTCTAAGAGAAGATTTCCCCCTTTCTCCTCCTCCTCTAGCTCTCCATTGCCACCTGCATAATGGCAATTATTTCACTCAATAAAGTTTTCAAGTTGTAATGGTTGGGCTTTGCCAATTATCCTTATGCTGAATGTTACTATTTAACTGAAGAAGAAGAAAAACAGCCACTTTTTGAACTAGCAAACTCCTTTACTTGTAGAATGAAATGCAGAAATCCTAGCTGGGTGAATAAGTGGCTAGTTAGTAAGTAGCATTGCCAGGAAAAAAAAAAAGAAATTATGATGGATTATTAAACAGGCATGAATCAACCATTTTTAAAATGCAAAAGAAGGCAACTTGAGAACGGTATTAAGTTTATTGCTGAAAAGAATTGGCAGATTTTGGCTATTATAAATGCTGCTGACAATATTTAGATAGCAACAGGAATAATAATGTTCAACTATAAATACATTAGCAAAGAAATACACTGAGATAAGTATTAGAAATCATCCAACTTAAAAAAGGAATCAGCAGTTTTGGAGAGTCTACCTATAAAAGGGTTTCCTTCTGGATATTCCAAGAAAATCCTGGACTGGCCCATCTGATGTGAGGCACATTTCAGACATACCCTAATCATGGCAATTGCCTTAAATGTTCCAGATAATGTCTTCAGGTTTTGTAATTCTATAAAGACTCTACAGATCTCAATAAAAGACAAATACTGAAAAAGCTGTATTATTAAAAGTTATGTACAGAATTATTTCTATTCTATGTCAGGGAGTAGATAATGACTCTATTTGGCTGATGCAAATATTTTTAGTTTGCTCAGCCCCATATATCAGGCTTCATCTAAGCAAGAGCACAACAGATAAGACCCATCAATGGACTGTTGCAGGCTCCATATCTAGCTTGACTTAAAGAGCTAACTAAACATATGAATAAAATGTGTTCTTGTGATAACCAAAACAGCTAGACAAAATTCTGTTCAGAAGCTGCACCGAAACTCAACGCAATCAAGAGTGGGTCTAGAAGAAAATGGACAGAACTCCAGATCAGGCAGTTCAGAACTATGGCACCAGTATTTGTCAAGATCAGGGCAGGTTTTGGACAGAATGATCCAAGACTGGCACATAAAATTTGGACTCTAGGACCAGGTGTTCAACAGTATACACAGAATATATACAGGAACAGACACAGAATTCAGCAGTACTACAAAGTATTATGCAACTCATAAAAACAGAGCTAACATGCAGGGAACAGTGGGTTTTCTAGATAGTGCAATTATAACAATGTGTAGGAGAAGAGTAGGCAGAGCTGTAGGGTGGAGGTAAGTGCATCATCAGTTTAGACTCTAGAGTTATTAAGTTCCCACAAACCTCTTCAATTCTGTTGACTCTTATCTGGCACCAACTCACTATTGAGCTTCAGTTGACTAGATTCTTGTGTATAGGCCTGAGAAATAAATCTTTTGGGCTGAAAATTAACGTATGGTCCTAATTCTTTGCACCTGACACACTGTTCTTTAAACAAACCCACCCCTCAAGACCTCTCCCTCAAGAGACAGTGTGTTCAGTGAACAATTAGGACACGATGTGAGAATTAACAATTCAACGAGAGTCAGGTCAGAGCTATAGTTAACTAATTTGGGAAAGGCTGCTGAGCGTGGTTTCTGGAATTCTTTCGAAGCCCTTTATCAACCATTGTCATAGAAGGGGGCTGCATTTTATTTGCTATGATGAATCAACATATTGCATTTGCATGTTTCTGCTTCTCCTGACACTGCATCCATGTGGTTATGTGTGCAGTGGTATAGTCTGCATAATGTTCCTCTATGGGTTACACGACCAAAACGGAGGGGGAAATGGAATAGAACAGAGGAGTCAGCGACATTCTGTGCCGCTGCCCAGCTGCCTCTCCCTTCCTTGGAGTAATGAAGGGTTTATTTCTGGAATGTTAGTCTATACAACACCTTGTCTGAACGGGCCCATTTTTAAGCCGTTATTTTTCTTTTGTCAGCTGCTCCTTCCATGGCAAAAATTTGGTCCACTTTGGTTCAATTGAGACTTTTCCTGCTGATGGACAGACATGCAGACTCCTGAGCTCCTTTACATAATTTTTTTTCCACCACTCTGTTGGGTTGGGAAGAATAAAAAGCCTGCTGTATCCTAGAAAGCTTCTTTTTATATTGTGAGCTACTCATGCAACATTTTGGTTAAGAGTCTGTGTATTTGAGTATAAAAATATAATAAATAGACACTCTCATGTGTACCTACTAACTGCATGCTATTCCTAGCATCGGGACAGATTAATATTTTGCACTAAATCAGTTATAAAATGAATCTTGAAAAGGTAAAGTTCAGCCCACAAGTTTTAGAAATGTGGACAAATAATTTAGTCACTAGTCCCACTGACTCTCTGTTGAATTGCTTCTCTTAATCGTGAATGCTATACTTAGTAAAGTGATTTATTTATTTATTTATTTAATTTAAGTCAAAACCATACTTGGATTATGGCGTGTATTTAGGACATCAAAAAGATCTATTCTCCCAGCCAAAAATGTAGTGGGATGCTAAATGGAAAAGACCACACCAAACAGCAACGCTTTCTCTGCTGCCAAACGATACTGTCCACAACTAGATTATATACAACTGTTCTACAAATTCAGATCCTTAGGTATCTTGACTCCACTATAAAATGCAAAGATTTTCCTGTGTTCAAAAATATTCTGCACTCTGTTTTGCATCTTGAGTTTTTATAGAATACCTCAAACCCCTTACTTACTTGGGACGCCATCAGTGGAAAAAGTAATCATTGCAAATCTCAAAGCTGCATTGCCTTGACAGGCAATGAATATGTGAGAAGCATGGTTGTGTCTCAGGGAAGAGAAGCAAGTGTCCAGAAGAACTTTCTTGCAATGAGGTGTTCTTAAGGCCTGAGTCTCAGGTTAAAATATATTCATTTTAATCTGGGCAATGGTAAACAAGGAGAACCAGATAAAGCAAGAAGAATTCCTTCTACCTGTACTTACAGTTTGAATCATTGCCATCAAAACACAACATTCCATCTTAGAATTCCTTTTCCTAACATTTTCTTCCTATCAAAATCACATATGACACTACTGTATGCTGTTCTTTGTGGCTTAAAATTAAGTGAAGCATTTCCAGTTTTTCTAACTTTGTCCAAGTATATGCATGTTGAGGGGAGGGTAAAAACCACAATAGGACACAGCCCTGTGCTACTGTGTGCCAGTAAAATGCAGAAGGTTCAGAGGCAGCTTCCAAATCTCTTCATCCCTTGAACGGGCTAAGAACAGAACAATTTCCCCTCCCAGCCACACCCATTCCACCCCGTCTCCCCCTAGAGAAGCAGCTGCACAAATGGTTGATGTGGAAGGAACACACCAACCACTTGAAAGGAACATGGTATGAAAGCAGAGCCACTCCTCTGCCTCTCTATAAATAGAGACCGTGGTGCCCACCATGGGTTTTCCCTCGATCCTTGTGGCACAGCTTTCTGCCAAACTATCTCCCCCACCCCTTGGCAGTTCATCCCACCATAATCAACTGTTGTCCTGGGGTATTAAAAAGGCAGCGATCCATTTCCACAGCTTGTTCAAAATAGATCTTCAGGGATAGTCCAAAGAGGCTAAATGCCTACCTGGATGTACACCTGAATTTTCACCCAAACAATATTCCAACAAAGCCATGAAAAGGTTAGAGGTGGCAGCTAACTGATCAGTTTTCAGATTCCTTTTCTATACCACTAGCAGTTACCAAATAGAGGAAGAAAGGTGCAATACTTTTCTTCCATGTCTCAAGTCTGTTCCAGCCAGCCCACTGATTCTTCCTGATTTGGCCTGACCATAAGTATTTGACTATGCCTTTCAAAGTTCTTTTTCAACATGATGTCATTGCTACCTGCCAGTCTCCTATGAGTTCTCTAGAGTTTAGGACAACTCGCCATGGCCAAGTTACCAAGGTCAATTTGCTGTGGCCCACTGACTGTGACACACCTCACCATGGCCAACTTACTGTGGGACAACTCACTGTGGGACAAGAGTTACACTAATATCGAAAAATGGTGGAATCGAATCATTGAAGAAAGGATGCCAAAACAGGGACAAAATAAAATGTGAATGACAAAAATTAAAATAATTTTAAAAATAATTTTAAATAATTAAATTGAATTATTGAATTGTCCTGTGGCAAGTTATCCCATGGTGAGTTGGTCCTGGCAAGTTGTCCTGCGGTGAGTTGGCTGCAGTGAGTTGGCTGTGGAGAGTTGGTCACGGCAAATTGGCTGCGGCGAGTTGCCCCATTCCAGTCCTCTGATGTGTCCTTTCTCTTTTGTTCAATGGGCAACCCCAGAGGAGGGCAACAAATGTTGGACTTGTAATTCCTCTCAGTTCTAGCCATGTAGCTGATTAAAAAAACAACAACGGGAGCTAAAATCCAATAACTCCTCAAGGATTAAAGATTTCTATCCCTGGATCACCCTCTCCAAATGACATTTGGGCTTACTATGCCCAGTTTTTACAGTTTTGCTTCCGTTTCAGGGTAGCAGTCCATTCCAAATCCTGTCAGAACCCGTACTTCCAATTCTGCATTTACTCAGCAATCTACAATTTGCAGTTGCATGCTGTAACTCTACTTTCAGTTTACTACCCAAACACTGATTGGATTCACACATTGCATTAAAACAAAGCATGGGTTTTTTTTTTAAATTTTGGATTAGCATACTGTGAATTATAATTTAGTTTTAAGGCTTACTATGTGAGCTAGGCCACTTCACCTTTTTTTACTGAATGACAGTTATAAGAAATTATAATGCAGATAAGGATGATCCTGCCCTCTACCTGTATTTGGGATGAGGTGTGAACTAACCTAATTTAATTACTAAGGCAAGCCTTGAGTTAACCTGAAAAGGAGTAGATATGATTTGAGAGAAACAAGTTTTTATTAAACCTGTGACCAAAACCAGACTCATGACAACGGTCTGAAAATCTCTTGATATATATATAGAGAGAGCACAAAATAAAATGTATAGATCGAGAGTAACACATATTGAGGAAGCTCACTTGTAAATAAAATGAATGAAACAAAAAGTAGTAACAATTTTCAGTTGTGAACATAGCAGAAAGATTAGTCCATACAAACTATGCTTAAGCCCAAACAGAGCCTCCTTTAGAGTTAACAGAAGAATGGCAACAGTGTGAGAGTCAATGTATATTAACTGCATGTGAATAGGCAAATTAAGTTGAAGAGTTATTTTCTACTATAGGTTTAATACTGAGAATGTCACTGTCCTCTGGTCTTGATAATAGTATTTATTTGCCCTGAAGAAGCTGGGTTTGTTTCCCTGAAATTATTTCTTTCCATAGAAAAGCCCTTACTCTGGAATAACTTGTCCATGTGTAGTGTACTTATGTAGCTGAATTCAATTTGAATAATCTGAGCCAAATCACATCAGGCACACATACAGTTTTGCTCATGGAGCATCCTGATTTGGTGCACATAGTTTGGATGAAGCTTCCAACTCCTTTCCATCTACTGTTCTGTAATCTTATTTATCCATGATAGGGGAGGGGTTAACTAGCGTTTTCTCAGCTATCCCGAGAGACAATGCAATGTAGAGAAAAGGTGATTCTTCACAGCAGATGATGATGATGATGCATTATAAAGCATGCATGTGCTTTGAAATTTACAGCTGAGACAACATGGCTTCAGAAGTCCAGATGTGCATACAGAGCTGCCCTTCTCTGGAAGATACAGATACAACCCACAATGTCCTCCAGCCATGGTGATGCCATATTCTGTATGTGGAGAAATGGAGGGGTGGTAGTGTAGAAGTAACAATGACGACGATTTCCCAGCTGCCTTTGCTCCAGCTCAGCCAACCCAGACCAATGCCATCAGCAACTGGAAACTGTCTCCTCAGCACCCACAGATCCTCATGACTGGCCCCAAATGGCCCAAGACCTTTTCCTTCCCATGACCACAAAGGGAGAAACTTTCCAAATTAAAGCACTAAATCTGGCACCAAAGTGCTCACGGCAGGAGCCATTTAAACCAGCCATTAAAGTTTATATGTTAGACAGGCACCGAATAGCAGGAAAATAGAACCGCTCCTTTGGGAAGGCTAACCACTGCTTTTTGCTGCACAGCCACAGGCTGGCTGTCACAAGATGAGTTCACTGGCCATCAAGAAGCCTCTGTTTACACCCCAAAGAACCCCCCCCCCCATGTTGTCATGGACCAAAGCAGCTTCACTGTGGCTGGTTGTTCAGGACCTGGCAAGGAGAGGGGAACGAACAACAAAGTATACTAGAGCTGTACACAAACCCACAAACCGCAACACCCACAGTATTGGAGGAAGGGGTAAATTACAACTACTAGCCACAAGTAGAGGACCCAGCTGCCTTGACACATATATCCAGGGGTGGGATTCAGGCGAACCGGATGCTAGTTTCACATCTGGTTTGCTGAACCGGTAGTTGCAACGACAGGCTGGTCCCGCCCACCCTGCCCTTCCCCTCCAAGGAGTCTCCATGCGGCCATGCCAGGCAAGTGCAGGGTCTGCGCGGAGATTCTGGGAGGGCAAAAAATGAGCCTTCCATAAGTTCCCGGCCTCCGGAGAGTCTCAGGAGCCCAGGGGAGGCCATTTGCGCCCTCCCAGAGGCTCAAGGAAAGCCTCCAGAGCCTGGGAAGGGCAATAACGCTCCCCCCACCATGGTGCAGGAGGCCAAGTAGGCCATGCCCACCATGGCCGCACCCACCCAGCAACCAGGCAGAGAACCGGTTGCTAAAATTTTTGAATCCTATCCCGGCATATATCCTTTACTTCTGTCTATGTCATTTGTTTCTTATCTTTTCATGACAAAGGAAATAAGCAACACATCTTATGGGCATCACTGAGAAGGCCAGGTAAAATTTGATTTCTGCCTATATTTGTTGGATAAAGCACACTCACACTCTAGAAGAAGGAAATAAGAATTTCAATGGGATCAAAACATTTTGCCTGAGTATGTCCATGAAGCCCCCAAGTTTGAGTTCCACTTGAAGGACACTTACATACAGGAAAGCTTCCACTTAGATCTTTGAAATGGGAAGCTGTCAGGGTTCCAAGTAATAAATCCATAGCAAGCAAAACTCCAAGGCAGATAGGTTCCTTAAAGAATACCTTTATTGGAATTATCATATCGGCACATATTTGGTGAAAACCAACTTTGAAGTCTCCTGTGGTTTTCACCTAATTAAAAGTAAAAGTTTTTCTACTTTCTCAAAACAATCAGTCACATGGTCCAATCATGATGTGGATTGGTAGCCAGGTGGCCTCACTCCACCTTCCCCTAACCAGGTGTGAGAATGTCCTTGGCTCCCAAGAGAAAATATTTTGTTTTGGCCACAGAATCTCCTCTATCTCAAATCCCCCCTCCCTATCTCTCAGCTCCAGTGTGGCAACACTGAAGTGGTCAAAAATGGCTTTGATCAGGTCAGCTTCAGGGTTGACAGAAGCTTCATCACAGTAACAGCTTCAGTCCTAATTCCTGAACATATTCACTCAGGAATTCTAGAGGGGAAACAGTGTTAGATGGTTGCAAGGAAATGAAGAGTCGCATCAACCCAATAAAACATTTTTGTCTCATCAAAAGACTAATATGCTTACTGGGATGTAAACGGGAATTTCCCCATAGGCGGTCCCCCAGTTACAGGGGGAGAGGTTACAATTCTAGAAATTCCCACTCATTGGCTAGGTTGAAAATTCTGGGAACCGTAGTCTCAGCACTTCTTGAAGGCACAAGGTCAGAGAAAGTTAGCATGCACTTTCATGGACTATGGCCCACATCATCAGATACAAAAACTGTTATTATGATAAAACAACCTGCATGGAACCTGATGGATTCATATTAATTGGCCTTGTTGGCTGAGGGTGACAGGAGCAATGAACCCTATACTGAGTAGGCAGGGTAACATGAGGTCCTTCCACTTTTATCTGATTGCATTTCCTGTTTCTCTAAATTAATTACAATGCTGGATAAGACTGAGGTGAGCTGGAGGATATTAAGACTGGCACAGAGAATCTGCAGTAGGGTTATCTTTGGACAGTATGATAAAAGTGACATCTGAAACTCCCCCCCCCCTCTCCAAGAAAACTATTGATGCTATGCAGAAATTGATCTACACAAAACAAACTGACTTTTTACATATTTACACTGCACAGAAATGCAATAGGCCTACTAAAACTCTGGAATTTCATGGCTCCTTGGTCTCATTTTGCAAAATCTATCTACTCTGTATCTGCTCACTGTAGAGAACATTTCCTGCCTATAAGGAAGTAAACTATAGTTCCCAAGCACTTCAGCTATAATAAATCTGTTAGTCTTTAAGGTGGCACAAGACTCTTTGTTTTTGTGATATGCAGATCCCATAGTGGTTTCTCGTTGTTCTACCGGTTGCCAACAGCAACCTCCCAGCCAATGCCCTGACATTTCTGCCTATGCTATATATGAGGGCAGGGCAGCATTGCAAATAGCAAAATAGCACATTTTAGCAAAACGTCCTCTCTTGGTATTTGTCCCAATACTTTTAACAATTGAATTAGGCTGAAGGCACCGGCCTTTTTTTGTCACCAATCTCTGTGATGATGTGGAGGAGCATTCTTAATAAACTTATCAGAAGTTAACTTTGGCATTCTGGCTATGGGAAAATAAAGGAAGACTTCTTTTCCCAAAATTAACTGTTCATTCTGAGTGCCGGAGTATGAATAGATCTGCTAAGAAATAGTCAAATAAGCTAGACGATTTTCCCACAAGACCAATTTGCTAAAAAATCCAGACTGATTTGCTCAGATTCTAGTATGTCTTTATGCAGTGTTAATGTTTGTCTATGAGAGTGCCGTGTGTATTTCAGCATTAAGTGTTTGCTATATGGGTTATATATGTCTATGTGGTAGAAGGAATAAATCCTACCCACAAGATGTTAGTGGGCATGTACATGTAAGTAAACAAACCATTCCAGCAAAGTTCATAGCAGAGCTTTGTTTTTGTTTTGTTTTTTAAAAAGTCAAAATTAACAAATATCACTTTCCGGACTCCAGCAAAGATAAAGTAAATTTCTACTCTGTAACTCTGCCAATAGTTTGATGTATCTGATTTTGACATCAATATTACAATACCCAGCTTTATTGCAAGTGTATTTTTAACTTTATTTTAACACCAGAGTGCAAGTGTAGACACATCTAAGATGAAAGAGAATGAGGAAAAATTACTGCCAAAGAAGAAAACAATTGTGCTTGCGGAGGTTATAGGAATACTCATGCAACCTTTCCTGATAATAACGCCTTGAATTTAATGGTATTACAGAACATCATATTCATAAACATTAACCTATCAGCACAAAGAACCTGAGAGAACAGAAGGCGATAGGAACTCATGATAAGAAGGTGTAAAAGAATGTAAAGAGATACAACAGTGGCCTCAAGTGTTATCAACTGACAGACTAAACATGTGAACAGAAAATTAATGATTATCCAGAGAATGTGCATTTAATATATTTTTCTTATGTATTTTAATACTGAAATGCACATTTCAATATTTATGTTGTACTTCAACATTAATACTTCGAGTACATAGTAATTCTTGAAGCAGAGGGGGTAAAGTCATATCTGTCACTAAAACAGAACTCTGCTTTTACAAATATTGTATTAAATTGCTAATATAGATTAACATGAATTGCATCATTCCCTAATATGTATGCTCACAGTATATGGAAGTACCATCAAAACATTTGGGCACACAATAGTGTATGCAAGGAACTAAAACAAGAGAATAGTTCAATAAACAGTTCCTTGTTAAGTTAAAATTAAACTTTGCACAAATATTGACTTTTGGAGGGGATACAAACTGGTTGCAATATATTTACTAGCTTTATAAATGGGGATGACTACAGCTACTTTATGTGCTTGGTTTGTTGGATGGACCAAGCCTGAAGTGGAACAAGGATACAATGAGAGTGGGGTAATGGTAGGGTAGGAAGAGGGTCCTAATTTTCAGTATGCTTGGGAACATTTCTATGGGCAATAAATAGATCCAAAGCTTTCCATAAACACAAAGTAAAATCACGCAAGTTTGGTACAACCAGAGAAGGGCTGAGTCAGAAAGCAAAGAATGCTCTGGAAAATTCAGGAGATGCCACATTAACCTGTATATCATGCAAGATTTTTAAGAATGTTTCTCATTATTACAGACATACAGTGGTGGGATTCAATTTTTTTTACTACCAGTTCTGTGGGCGTGGCTTTGTGGGTGTGGCTATGCAGTCAGCCAATCAGAGGTGGTATTTGCCGGTTCTCCGAATTATCGCTACCGGTTCTCCGGAACCTGTCGGAACTGGCTGAATAGCACCTCTGCAGACATACATAGAAAAATCAGATCAAGACATCTCAGAAAAGATGAGATTAATTTTCTCGAATGGCTTGGACCATTTCTGGTCATAAGGATTCTCTCTACAAAGCTCTCCTTTTCACCTCGAAGAACATAACCCAGTCATAGCCCAATTTCTCAAAAAAAAAGAAAAAAAGAAAAAAAAGGTCACTTTGGGTTGAATGCAATGAAGTTCATAACTCACACTCTGCTTTTCAATACCGTTAGATAGGCATCAATTTTGCTATTGCTTATTTCTATACTACATTTTATCAGTTTAACCTACAGAGACTGGGAGAATGACAGCATTTGAAGGTTGCTGGTCGTGATATGGATTTTTACAGAGCCTCCTTGTGGTTATGTGCTCCAGTGCAACAGCACCTCATAAACATAAGAATTCAGATTCAGTTTCTGAGAGAGCGCAATTTTTACAATTGTGGCATTCTGGTTGTCCAGTAAATTCTTTGAATTATTGTTCACATTTCACTGGTGAAACCTTTCTTTCCAACATATTTTGGTGGTGATATTTTCAGACCCATCTCCCAAAAATCTTCCTTTTCAAAGCCCCCAACTAATTTGGGCCCCAAACCAGCATCATTTTAATTTTAGGGATCTTCAGACCGGTTGTATTTGCAAAGTTGTGACCACTGCAGCACCACTGTGATCAAGTGCAGTCATGTGATTATGATTTCTGGCGCTTCCTGCCAGCTTCCCACACAAGGAAACTCAGTGGGGAAGTTGGAAGTCAGTGCTGCTCCTGCTGCTTTTTGCTTGTCCATGATCATTTTGTTTATCTTTTAGGTAAGTAAATGTCTCTGAAAGGATATCCCAATGGGTCATGGGCTGTCTGTTTTTCAACTCAAATCTGGAATGTTAAAGTGGACTAAGGAAAAGTATCAAGGAAAAGCTTAATATTTTTTTCCAATGTTTGAAACTCTTCCTGTGTTCCACAAACTCCTTAAAAATGTCCCTGTTCTATACACATTAAATCCTTCTTTCTAACATTAAACATTCACCCCCCAATTGGATTATTGTAGCATGGCATGGGGCTTCCCGTAAAGAATAGTTGGAAGCTTCAGCTGGTGCAAAATGAAGCAATATGGACAGTTATGGGTGCTGGTCATTCAGCACATGTGACACCTTCTCTCCATGAGTTGCACTGGTTACAGATGCAATTCAAGGTGCTGGTGATTACCTTTACAGCCCTTCATGGCTTAAAAATTCATAAGCCCTTCATGGCTTATGGGACCATCTCTCTTTAATAGTATCTACCCATCATGTTAGATCTTGCAGAAGAAGCATGCTCTAGGTCTGGAACCCAAGAAGAGGGTTCTGAGTTCTGCCTGCAGAATTAATTTCTTTGATCAGAAAGATGTTTTTCTTCTCTCCTTCCCCTCCATTTCCCTAAACCTCTACAGGCTTCTACAGAGGAAAAAAAAGCTTCTTCCATCATGCAGCTGACTGAAAGGGCCCCTAACTTCTATCAGTAATACAACCTGCAAAATGGAATGAAACTCTGTAGTTTCACATAAGAAGAAACTCTGTAGTTTCACATAAGATGTGAAAAACCTGCCTAGGGACATGTGCACATATATGTAGCCGAGAAAGATTTTTCTTCTTATTACATGTGCCTCAATGCTTTGAATTATCTGAAACCCCATGACAGAGAGGGATGCAGTCAGCACAGAAAAGGGGAGATGCTTTGCTATCCCGGGCCACGGAAATCCTGAACAGAGTCTTGATTCAGGCTGAAGCAACACTCTGTGAAACACACAAGAATCCTTTGAGTAATGGGCGTGTGGGAAAGAGGCTTCTATAATTACCAGCAACTGTTTGAGATTCATGCTGCCCAGAGACATGTACTATGCAAAACCACTTGAAAAGGGGCCCCGTAGGAAAGGCAAAGCCTGAGGATTTTCTTTTTCTTTTTCGGTGAATCCATCATGTAAAGATCCTGGACGTTCCAAAATATAAAATCTCCCTTCCAAACCTCAGCTTAATCGTTTTGTCCCGCTGGGACTGGCGAGCCTTGTAAAGGGGAGAAGGGAAACAAAATCGGCTTCCAATTAGAGACTAATCCCAAAGTATAGCCCAGGAGCTATAATAGAGCCAAAAGCCATACAGCAGTACAGGCAGGGAAGGAGCCAGCTAATATATTTCAGCAGTCTTCTGCATCCTGGTGCCCTACAACCATGTGGGATTCCAGCACTCATCTGCTCTTAGAAAAGCTAGTTGTTGTGATAGCTATGGATAAGAGGAACTGTAATCCAGCACATCGTATTGGAGAAGGCTGCACTGCAGAGGCAGCACCTGCAGTTCTGTTCATGGAAATTGTGAAAAAGTTCTACTCTGAATTTGCCCATCCTTCCTATAATCCTGACTCCTAAGCAAAGACTTGGTACCCCAACAGCCATTAGCCAAATCAAGGCTCTGAGTCATCCAGCTTCTCAGTCAAACATCTAGAACTCTCATATACAAAGTAGAAGGGAAAGAAACATCATCAACGCTCTATGGTTTTGCACACTTCTTCTGAAATTCCATAAGTAGCTCTGTGGTTAAATGAGGGCTTAGACTGGAATATTCACTATTAACTTAATCAGAGGATATTCACTTTTGCCAACTCTAGCTAAGAGAGATTACCAATATTCAGAATATTGTTAAATTTGTTATCTATTGTAATGCAAGCAGAGTTAATACAACTGTATAAGACTCTTGTCCCTAGGAGTAGTATCAACAATTATGTTTGGTGATAGTAAGGAATACTATAGCAGCTCTATCACTTTCTGGAGTTCAGTAAGTCCCGCTTTGGGTATGGGTACGGCCCGGCGTGAAATTTACACTCTCTCCCCTGCATTTTCAAGAGTCAGCAAGAGCTCATTGGACACCTCCCCAACTTCCCTACCTACTCAGTATAAAAGCACAGGTGCCATATGGCCTGGGAGTGCATGACAAGCAAGCAATGATTGACTAAGAGCATGTTGAGAGATATTCTTTCCAGCCATTAATTGGGATGCCTGGAAATCATTAAATTAAATCACACACTGTCCCCAACACCTACTCTGTGATCCACAAATCATGCCTGAACATTGCTAAAATTTGATGGCAAATAGGCCAGTTTTCAGCCTTATGAGTTCACATGTTTGTTGTCTGCAAAGTCCCGAATTCAGTCCAAACATTAATGTCCTGATACAAAACATTTGGTCCTGCCCATTCTGATCTCATTGTCATTGAGTCTTCGGGTAGCCTCAGAAGCCAAATGTATTTTAAAATGTATAAATGTGTATCACTGTTATGGAAGCTGGGAATCTTGATGTAAAATGTCATCAAATATTAACTGATTAAATTTATATGACATCTTTCCACTAACAATGGCACTCAAGGCAATAACCAAAATACAGGTAAAATAAAGCTTATTCAAACAGCAACACTTCAATAAAGAAATCAATAAGGAACACAATAAACATGCCACAAGTTAAAATTTACTTCAGCAGCTTAGATGCCAAATGTCTGTGGGAATGAAAATCTTTAGTAGGTAACAAAAAGAATAAAGTGATGGAGCTTCTGGGCTATATTTGTGCTTCCAGTCATGGCATAGCAGACAGAAAGATTTCTCATGAGACTCAGGTAGAAGAATGTGGTCTCAACTTAAGCAGGTTTAAAATATCCCAAAAACCAATAGTGTCCTACAAATTGAGCTCAACTCTTGGTCACTTCATCAACATGCACTTTTATTGGTAAAAATATGGGAGTGGTTTGCCACTGCTTTCTTCTAGCAAATATTTTCAACTTCTCATTATATTCCTAATATTTCCTGGTGTCTCCTATCTAAATATTAACTAATGATAACAAGGCCTTAAAATTGTGGTGGAAAATAGACTTAATAGCCAGTGCTGCTTGTTATAACGAAGTCACATGCTTGTACACTCAGCACCCTTCTATAGTCCGGCCAAAGCATTCTAAACCAGCTACAGTAATGTAAACTATTTCCAAATATTTTTCAAAGAAAGCCGCATGCAGAGCATGTGACAATCATGCAAACAGAATACATCATTGTGGTCAATTCTTATAGCACAGTTGGAATTTACCTCTGCATCTCGGTTCTCAGGATGCCTCCAGGAATACACCCAAGCTGCATACCTGAGCTTTCAAAATGAATGCATCATTCCAACAGTGAATTAAATATCTATTATCTTATTTGCTTTTCAAATGACCAATCATATTTAGACTAAACCTCCACCCTCCCTACGTCACTACTGTAATCAGGCCCTAATACAGAACTAAATTTGATAGACGGGGGCGAGAGAGACAATCCTCAATACTAGTGAATAATCTAGTTCAAGTGTTGGAGACCAGACGGACCAGCATACCTCATATTCTGAAATTACTGCCCCAAACAGAGTTTCCAAAATTTCAAATGCTCTATAAGGATATGATGCCCAATGGAATGAGAAGTTCCCTAAGGCATCTGAAAAAAACAAAGAGGCGTTTTGCTCAATTCAGTTTTCAATAAATTGTTTCAATCAGAAACGACAAAGTCAGAAATCAAATTAAAAGGTTATCTAGATGATCCATATCATTCAGAAACCTCTGGAACCCTCATCACATGCTTCAGCACTTTGCCCAAAAATGAGTATTGTTGACAAATACAAACAGAAGGATTTAGGACGGATGTTTTGATCAAGAAGTTTCACTACTGATTCCTTTACGCATGATAGAAACTAAATCAAAGCAAAGTCAGCTATTCCTCTGACTAAAACCTGTGCATTTTATAGGTCCTTTTGCAGCAAAATGACAAAGTTTGATGAAACCCTTCCATGCCTGATGGCACATCACCACATACAGTCTTTTCTTGACTACACAAAGTAGTAGTCAAGACATTTATCTCATCATCCATTTGCCATGAACCCAGCTGTTACCCAAGCAAAGCAAATAATCTGGAAATGCTTCCCATCAGCAGCAGGGAGCATCATCTCCCAGCCATTGCACTGCGGAGCTGACATTAAATCTAACAACAACACTTTCGCATTCTTGATCTATCCTCCCTGCATCAAGGGGTCAGTTTAAAACATCAAAATCAGGGAGGATAAAAATGGAGGGCAAGACTGGTTTGATGGAGAAACAATTGACAAGGCAGGCAGAATGGAAAGTGGGGGGAAGAGGCTGTCTGAGGTTGAACAACCTTTCTGCTCTCTCGCAGCTCATGGTCTGGGACCTGTCCAAAGCAAAGCCAATGTCTCACTGTGGGTAACCACCAATGCCAGCACCTGAGTGATTTATCCCTCTCTCTCTCCGGGGGTTGTTTTATAAACCATGCAGCCCACGGGCTTCTATAAAGACCAGACTTGTGCTGCTGGCCCTCCTGATCCCCATGCAGCCAGGCACCTCCTCCTCTTCTCCCATGGCACCCTCCACCATGATGGAAACCCCCAGCCCACAAAAGAACAGTAAACAATCCAGGGAATAGAATGCGGTAGGATGTGACAAGCTGGGACATGTTCTCCAGGGAACCATCATCAAGTTCTGGCACTGGGGATCAGTTCCAGGTAAATAATTTGGATGGAAAATGGGCTGTCATGGATGTTGAGGGAGGAAATGAGGAAGCAGGGGCCTCCACTCTGCTAAGAAAGGAAGTGAGGGGTGGGGAGAGACAAGCAGCTTTTTACTAGAAACTGGAGCCGGCTCTTTCCTCAAAAAAGGCAGAGATTCACGTAATTTCAAGGCCCTATTAAAGCAGTAATTATGGCTGGTCCTGCACTGTTAACCCTAAACGTCAAGAAACAAAAGCAAAAACCTCAAAACCTATTTCCCATTTGTTTAGTCATTGCTTTGTTTTCTTATAAGCTACTTTCACAATCCCATTTTTTTTTTCTCAATTCAAAGATCTTGTACTTTCCTCCTCAGAAATCAACCTGCCTTCAGAAGTTACTTGGAGTGGTGTGGGGCAAGGGCATCCTACATTAAGCAAAATATATGTCAGTGTAGCCTCCTGCTGGCTGATTTTTTAAATGTTTTTTTTAAATATTCATAAACATTTTGAATACAGTGTATTGTCAGGGCATATCATTTACAAAAAAACGAAGAAAAACATACAGAAATATTAACACACATGCTGATAACAATACTAATAGTCTAACAGAATAGCTTTGACTAGGTTTCTCTTTGTATTAGCTTATTTGTAATTCTGTTGATTATATTAGCATATCTATAATTATAAACCCACTTTATATTTAATTCATACATAGCAGTAATCTTTCTTCACCTAATTTCCACCTCTTATCTCTAACCACTTGTAAAATCTATTCCATGTTAAGTAATATTCTGTGTCTTCTTTGTTCTTTATTTTTAATGTCAATCTATCCATCTCTGCAGTCTAGTATTTTCCGAATTATATCCTCCTCTGATGAGGTGTTCTAATTTTTCCAATATTGTGCAATTACAATCCTTGCTGCTGTCAGTACATGCAAAACTAAATATATAGTCCCTTTGTCATAACTCTCTGGCAATATACCCAACAAAAATATTTCTGGTTTCACATCTATATGTTGCTTAATCATCTTTTCCAACCATGTATGTACTTTTGTCCAATATTTCCTTTCGTACAAGTCCACCACATATGATAATAGGTAACCGGGGTCTGATTACACTTCCAACATTTGGCAGACATATTGCTAAACATTTTTGCAAGTCTTGCTGGTGGCAAATGCCACCTATAAAACATTTTATAGAGGTTTTCCTTATATGCAGTAGCCATTGTCAGTTTATAGTTCCTCTGCTAAATTTTTTGCCATTTATGTAATTCTATAGTATAACCAAAGTTTTTTGGCCGTACAATCATTTTGTTTCTTTGACTTGTTCGTCTTCCATTTTATAACTTAATAAATAGTTATATATATATATTTATCAGTTTTTCATCTTTATAGAAATCCCATGGTTTTGCATCTTTCATCTCAAGTTGTTATTTTGGTAGAGAAAAGTTTCCTTTTTCTTTTGGGTACATAAATACCTTCAGTACTTAAAGCAGAAGATCATTCAGTTCCAGTTATTAAGGAACATGTGAGAACGTGCTATATTCCTAATTGGCTTATTGGTTTCTCCTTCATGTCTTGGTTAACCAGAATTGCATAAAAAAGAAAGTGAATTCAATGGACACTTGGCTGGATAATCAAGGCTCTTTGTGTTCTCATGGTCAGTTTCCTGAGGCTGGAGAGGCATTTGCTGATTTTAAGTGCTTATTATATACCCGTGTTTTCCCCAAAATGAGACCAGGTCTTATTTTCTTTTAGGCCCCAAAATAAGCACTAGGGCTTATTTTGGGTGGGGTGTCTTTTTTTTTTCCATATATGAGAGGCCCACTTCTTCTGCTTGCTTGCAGTGGGGAAGGAGGCCACACAGTGCGCCAGTGCTGCCATGAAGTGGGGGGGAGCAGAGCTGCCCCACGTGCCCTGCACCAGCTTACCTCAGGGCCCCTGTAGCCAGACCATCCATACCCCAACACCTACCTTACCTCATGGCTGTGGCACCAGCATACTGCTTGGCCTCATACTCTGTTGCAGCTGCAAGCAAGCAGAAGAAGCAGGCTGGCAGCTACGTTGGCTCCTGCTGCACATGGCTGTTAGTGCTGCCGCCATGAGGCAGGTGTCAGGGCATGGATGGCCTGGCTGAAGGGGCCCTGAGGTAAGCCAGTGCAAGGTACATGGGGCAGCTCCACCACACCGCACTTCACCTCGTGGCTGCGGCATCACAAGCAACCAGATTGAATGCGCTACCAGTCAGCTGCGCAGGCTCTTAAGTAGGGCTTATTCTGGGGGGTAGGGCTTATATTAGGCACACACATAAAACCATGCTAGGACTTATTTTTGGGATAGGTCTTATTTTTGGGAAACAGGTATCTTCAACAATGAAAAATATTTAATTAATAAATGCAGAATATTTTTATAATAAGCTTAATGGAGACAAACCTGTATCTTTTGCTAGTTATCCACCTCAATTTTAATCCACCTCAATTTTAATTTTACTAAACTATATTTCACACATTAAAATTGGTAAAACTGGTAACAAACACAAATCTTAGTTGAGATGGATCAAACGTTACCTTACCACAGAATTCTCTAGAAAAAAATGGTATGTATCTATATGTAAATATTTACAACAGAAGCA
>JANHJO010000001.1:1223780-1236600 GCA_032468235.1 Pseudoxyrhopus heterurus
ATGGTAGAGGACAGGAAGGCCTGGAGGAATGTTGTCCATGGGGTCGCGATGGGTCGGACACGACTTCGCAACTAACAGCAACAACAATACTAATTAATTGAGAAGGACTAATAATAAAGTACAATAAAATAAGGATACTTCATTCACTATAGAAAAGCCCTTTATTGCATCAATTGTGTCCAGTTGGAAAAAGTGATTAGAAAAAGGGAAATCCCAAAATACCTCATTGCCCTCATGTGAAAGTATACCAAGACAAGAACTTGCAGTCTGGATGGAAAGTGGCAAAACAAACTGGCTCCAGAGTGGCAAAAAAGTGAGACAAACCTCTAAACTCTCTCCTTATTTATACAAATTATATGTTGAATATAAATTGAAGGAAGCTGCATTGGAAGAAGATAAGCATAGTTTTAAAAAATGCAGGAGAAAACAAAAAATCTGCACTGTGTTGATGACAGCGCTCTGGTAGCTGCAAATGCAAATGACCTGCAAGAGCCAATAACAAAAGTCAAGGACCACAGGGGAAAATGGGACTAAGGTTTAACATACAGAAAATCAAAATAATGATAACAGGTACAGCAACCAGCCTTAGAATTGATAATGAATTGACAATGGTGGAAAGCTTCTGCCATTTAAAACTATTGACCGTAAAATACCTAGCAGTGAAGAAATAAATTACAGATTAGCACTTGATATGATAGCAATGTAGGTCTTGGAAAAGATATTCAGATGCCATATTATGTCTATATCTAGAAAGATCAGAATAATGCAACTTTTCCCTGTACAGTGTTCCATGTAACACTTAAAGTTGAACTTTTAAAGAAGCAGGATAGGAAGAATATTGATGCTTTTGGTGTTGGAGAAGGCCAAAATTATCACATTTAGCACACACTATTTGGAAATGTAGTTCTCCCAGGAAGTCTGTAGTTCTGCAAAGGGAAGAAAAAAAGATAAGGACAATGACTGACAGCAACAGGTGCCATTCGAAGATTTAAAGAGTCAGGTTGGGGACAGATCATCCTAGAGATGGTCAGTCTAAATGCTATCAGAAAAAATTGACATTGACTTGTCTACCACATAATTAAATCAAAGATAGGAGGATGATTTGTGGGGACTCAATTTTTACACATCTTTTGAAGAAGAATGGCTGCACTCCTTTGTGATGCCCTAGACCCGTCCAGCCATTTTGTCATGTAGTCATTTTGAGGTGGGGACTCTGATACTCCTTCAGAGTTCTAAATGTAGCCATTAACCAAGACAGCTGCTTGCTTTTGACCAAAAAAGGTAAAGGATTCACTAAGGAATTGTGGAGTTTTAAGGAGGTTCATGGGTCAGCTAGTCCAAATTACTTTCTTAAGGCAGCAAAAAGATACCCTAACCAGACTTTCCAAGAAAGCCTAAGAGAGGGGATTCTAAAATCTTCCAGTCACTTAAAGCACAGCAGAGCAAACATTTAAATGCATGTTTAATTCTGTGAGTCATTGCACCGTTAAATAGTCTGTGAAATGGGTAGCTTTTGGAAAAATAGAAGGAAAAAATAGAACTGCAACATGCTGAAAGCACTTTGCACAGGTTTTTAGTCCTGGATTCATTCCAAATGCAGATTTAAGATAGGAAGTCCTCCCATTTTCTTCTCCACATGCAGGAACTGGTTCTCAACAACACATCTTTAAAAGGAAGCAAACAGGTACACACCATCCTTGGAACACCCACCCACTCACAAATTTCTTGTTGCTTTCCAATCCTCCTTTACCCCAAACGGGGAAAGGCCCTTTGAAAGACTCCTTAGACTATTTCAAGGCAAAGTGGAATAAATATAGATTAGCTTTATTAAAAGGCTAGCCCACGCTAGCGGCTGACTGATTCCAGGGCGCATCCCTCTTATGCCACACAAAACCAGACTTCAATAGAGACCAGATTTGAGAGGCTTTTTTGCTCATTTACTATGCCAGTATGTGTGTGTCTCAGCTGTCCTTCATGCGCATCTGTGGGATGGAAGCTTAAATGGCTAGCAAAGAAGCACCAAGCATGATTTTTCAGCAGGGAATAGCTAAAAATAATGTTTGTTTTCGATGCTAAAAGTAGAAATTCGGGGGGTGGGGGGGGGAGGAAGTTATAGAACAAATTAAGTTCTAGTACATTGTGGGAATGGAAAGAGGAGAGGGTGACTGTGAAATCACAATGAATATGAAGCAATGATGAGCAAATAAATAGACAAATACAAACTTCCTTCATTTTGGCACGCATGCAACTTGTGGTAGAGATGACATATTGGTCGACATCTTTTCCAGAGTATGGCAAGGATAGATCATCTTCCATTTTTGTTACTATTTTCAGCAGTCATTGAAAAAAAAATTTAAATTAAAACCTTACAATACTTTCACCTAAACCTGGATTTTCTTTTTGTTCTAATGCTCCAAGGCAACTTTGTCAGATGATTTATGCATAAGACTCTCTGTAAACAACCACAGGCCCCAGTTCACATCCAGCACTTGAAAGTCTTGGTGAAACCCCCAGAGATCTCCCAAAATGGTTACTATAATGTAGTATCTAATATTACACAACATTAAATTTGATGGAAGGAGGTCACTATTAAATAGCTGAAAGATGAAATCTAAAGCTGAGTTTGACTCCTGGTGACAAGAATATGTCCATGTTGATTTATTAGCAAGAATGCAGAAACTATCTGCTATTATTTTGTCCCAAATACCTTGTTTTATTCTGCATGTCACACCAACTTTCTAATCCATTCACTCATGCCTAACATTGATTGTTCTTCTCATTGCAACCATTCTCTTCCCAGCCACTTAAATCCTAAAATCTGATGGGGATGAGCCAAGATTAGCTGTCTCAGGAATCCAGACACCTGATTATAGTTAATGTAATTAAATACGTTTTAATAATGTTCTTCATCCTCAGAAACTGAAGAGATCTATTTTCAAGACATCATAAAAAAGAAGACAGAGTTCGCATCAAAATCCTAGTAACAGATATAAAGAATGCAGAGTTTGATCCAACTCGAGCTCAAAGATAACATTGGCAGGACTCATTATATTATACAATTTCTATGTAATTAAAGAAGTAGAAGATTTCAGAGACTTAATATTCGATTGCTTTTAAAAGTTAAAGGAAAGAATGCTGGGCTAAAGGGTCAAAATATGGTTTGGGGTAGGAGGTTTATACTGTATGTTTAAAATAATCATGTTTTATATTTAGACTATACTACATAAGATGTACATAAAGCCTTCACATCTTTAGCATTTTTCTCCAAGTGCAAAAATCAGAATTTTGCAAATTTGGAAACTAGGAAAAGTCAGAGCTAATATTTTGAAGCCACGCTTTAAATCAGTGATTAAATATTCCAATCCATAGAAATTGTGACATCAATGGCCTCTCAATATATGACTGAGTACACAGTGCAAGAGAAAATATAAATTAACTAATTATCAGCTCTGCAGAGTTGTTTAAGGGCAATGCTAAGAAGCCCTTCATGCACAGATTAAAGGCCAGACCATATGAGGGACTATCTCTTTCTGCTCATCTGGTGGGACCCAGGAAGCACACACCTTTAATGTTCGGCAAAGATCCACAACTTGACTCTTCCCTCAGGCAATGAGGTGCCAAATTAACCATTAATATGTATTAATATGTGCTAATGTATGTGAAATGAATTTTGATCCTGGCACTCTAGGTATTTATATATCTTTCTTTGTGACATTTTTATTTTATGGATTTACACTATTTGTATTTCTTTGTCTGCTTTTAATGTTATTAACTACCCAGAGTTGCTTGTGAATAGGCGGTTAAGTAAACTGAATTAGTTAACTGAAGAAATAATAGAAGTTTAGATCATTCTGGGTTGTGTAACTGTCTTCATTTGTATAATCTGCTTTCAAATTTATTTATTGGAATTCAAAAGGCTACCTATGATCACAACTCTATGCAGCATACATCAATAAAATCAAAGAAAAAAACCCAATAGTATCAACAATGTCATAAAAAAGTAATACGCCAATATCATACAATTGGGGCCTATCAACATACATTCTCCTCCCAAATATGGGCTCACCTATCATCTTAGCCTTAACACCTGGGGAGCCAGTTTGATGTCCTGGTGAAAGTGCTGATGCAGAAACCAGGAAAGTGTGAATTATAGGTTTCTCTTAGCTTTGAAAGTTGGCTAGCTGGCTTTCTCTGCCTAACCCACTCCCCAAAGTTATTGTTGTAAAAACATAGGAGGCAGGAGAATTAGGTAATAGGTATGTACATCACCTTTATATATATATAAAAGACAGGATAAAGTAGTAATTATATTCTTAAACAACATCTACCTATCCCAGTTGCTTGGGAGGACTCAACTGGTGGGCAAAAATTCCAAATATATAAAAAAGTCAAGATAAAACAGTAATTAATTTATTATCAAACATCTACCTATTCCAGGTAATTAGGAGGACTCAATAGCAGGGCAAAAATTCCAGATCCAATCTAAACATCTGGCTGACTCTACGACCAACCATAATAAAAATGTCTCCTACTTACAACCTTCTGACTAGACCAGAAAGATACCAGAGTGGTGCTGAAACCTCTGAGAAATCAAGGCGGGCCAGTATGAAAGCACTCCCTTCATGCTCTAGGAGATATTCCAACCATACAAATATATAATATAGGCGACATGTAGATATGATAGCTAAAAAGACATTATACAAAATCCACAGTTGGGTAATAAATTATTACACAAAATATTTTATCTGAATTCAATTTCTCTGTATCTCTTCATCAAGCAGGATTAAAAATTAAAAAAAAATGCCATGAGTTCTCAAGGTAATACTTGGATATTAATGCATTCTCCTAACATTCACAGTGAAATAAACAACAGTCTTCCCAATATTGCAAATCCAGAGGATTTGCCTCCATGATAACCAGTCTACACAAACACCTAAATAATGTCGCCAATTGGTGAGTAAAAAGAAGGAGAAGGTTCAGGAACCTCCTTTCTTAATGCTATTCTTCCAAGGGTGTCTGTATGTAAGCTATGCACTGAAAGGAAGGTGAAGATCTGCACAAGGGCAAGTGTGCGGAAGCTGTTCACATCCCCTAGCCTGAGGCTGCCGGGTGAGGAACAGGGCAACATCAGGGTCGACGGGTTATCGGATGATAACAAGGCAGTACAACCCAAGCACGCAACTTCCAGCAATGCAAGCCTGTTTCCTTTGTTTTGGGAAAACAAGCACAAGAACGAGACCTTTATTGGAATGTTGTTGCCTTGCCAAAAGGGTCCCCCAACTGGACCAGCACAAGCAAAAGGCTATGCTCCTCTAAACCCCCTTCCCTGTGCATGCATAAAGACATGGAAGCTTGTAAAGGTGAGCAGGAAAAAGGTGTGAAGCACATTTCTGTTCCTGAATTCTGAAACAGCGAAATGAAGGGGCTGTAAAAAGAACTCCAGACTAGAAACATCCTAGTTTCAGAGAATTAGGGCGTTCACCATCTGTGCTCCTGAGGATCTGCATATATTACTAAAAATTAAAGACTCAGTAGGTGGTTGATGGGAAGAAAGCCATCTAAAAATACCAAAGGTCAATTAATAAGGTTGATTGCAAGCATTTAAAAATATTTCAGTAATGCAATGCTGATAAGGAGAGGCAAGTACCATTTTTAGACCATATTAACATAAACTTGTCAATGGAGTGACAATGAACTGTGTCTTTTTGGTAGAGCGTGAGCTGCATTGGTTACCAGTTTGTTTACAGTCCAATTGAAGGTGCCAGTATGGACCTTCAGAGCCCTATATGGCATGGGACATGGTTATTTGAGGAACCACTTTTCCCTGATTTCATCCACCCATCTCACCAGATCTCTCTGAATGGGTAAGTTACGAGTTCTGATGTCTACAAGGCTACTTTTGGCGGGTTTTAGGCAGCAGGGCCCTTCTGCTGTGGCATCACTATTGTGAAATCTTCTCCCTCCAGGATAAGGTTGGCCTCATCATTCCATAGCTTCCAAAGGCCCCTCAATACCTGGTTATGCCAACAGGCTTGGGAACTCCGGGGATGGGTGAACTCATGAGGTGGCTCTCTTATTATTAACCTCCCTCAGTTTATTATTCTATTCTCCTCTTTTAGCTTTGTTTCTATAATTTTTAATTCCTTTTAATCATTATTATATAATAGTTTTAACTAATGATTGTCTTATTGCCTCTTTTTACTGGATTGTTGTATACTGCCTAAAGGCACATTTCATGAGAAGGGCATTCATATAAATTTGATTAATAAATAAAAATAAATAAAAGCACAAAAGGTGGCCCTGCTTCACTTAGAATGGTATGTCTACCATTGGCCACCAGGGTATGAGGAACTGAGGGTTTTTTTTTGTCTAATCTAATCTACTCACAATCTGTTTGATAGATTGTGTCTTCTATGCATGCCCCATATGTCATAATGTAGGTTGATTTACCATTGCAATATCATCAAGTATTTCCTGCTATATAGGAAAACATACCAGAACACACCAACTAAGTGACATTGGACAGCTTCAGTTACCCTTGGCCAAACTGGCTTCATCCAAATATAATGAAATAACACCCAGAATTCTCAGCCAACAAAAGATTTGAGGTCCCAATTCATCTGAAGAGTACTAAAATAAGGCCCATCGATAAAAATTAATGTTTTAAATATGACAATTAATCGCTTCTGCATACGTATTATTAAAAAACTTCAACCATTTAAAGTGTTTGAGAGAAATTCAATTACATCTAAATTCATTTTTTAACAATTTGACATTGTTTCCTGAAGTTGAATTGATGTCCTTCCATAAAACACTACAATGAGGTTCATACTAAGTTATAGTTACCTGGTTGGAGCCATATTTTATTGAACCAGCCACAATGGCTGGATTCATACATTATGCTGTCCTAAACCATACTGTAGTTTATGAAAATTTAAAATACAATGCTATAAAGAATAGCATTAGCGAACAAAGATTCGAATGCAAACAAATAACATTTTGATTACAGGAATATTCTCCTATTTGTTTAAGAACTAAATGAAATAGAAAATGAGACTTCACAAAGCAAGTATTTAAACTAGACTTGTAGAAGACATTTTAAGTCTATCTTTCCTACTGTTAGATCTTCGAGACTATCAAAATTCTTGATATAAGAGTTACAGGTCAAAGTAGACTTAAAGATCTCTGACTATTTATCCAAACTATTACCTAGTCTTTCAATTTTGGGGGGGCAGACAAATCTCCATGAACCTCACCCAGTGCTGAGATTACAAATGTATAGGTTAACAGACCAGAGCAATTCAATTTAAATCCCTTACCCAATAGACACATACAAGTTTTTTTGCACTGCCTCAAATTCTGCCCAAATGTTCACTGAAGTTCCAATGAGGCAGAGATCAGATCACTGCTCTTGCACAATTCTTGCACCATTTGGGGAAAGGAGGAACGTAATAAGAAAATAAGATGCAGAAGGGAAGCAGTAATTACTGTGTGGTCGACAAGAGGCTGCTTCCTCAGGGCCGTTATTATGTGGCTAAATTTAACACCCCATTCCAAGAGGGGAGCGCAGTAGCCGCCCGCCGGCTCCTGCTACCTCTCCCCCCCATGCCTGCTGAATGGCAGCCAAGAAAGCCATAAAGCAGGTCAGCTGGGTTTTTAATAGACTATTTACCAAGATGCTGTTTTTACTGCCGAGGTTTTGCTCATTTTATCTTCCATTTTTATTCCCTTGCTCGTGAACAGACTAGGCTGTATTTTCTGGTTTGGTCGTTCTTTCTTTCTTCTCCCACTCACTTGATCTCTATTTTCAGGATTCTAAATTTATATGGAACATGTTCCCCCCCCCACCTTATTTTTCTGGTAAATATTTGCCAAGACCCATGCCAGAGATCATCCAGTTGACAAGCCCCTGGTCCCACAAAACATCAGCTGGGGAAGAAGCGAATCTCATTAGCACTGGCCATGAAAAGAGGCCATAGAGATGGGTCATGTCTCTGAACTTTCCACATGAAGATATATATTTAGCCATGAGTGCTGTACATAGAATGGGACAGTCTAGGCATATGCAGATTGGCAGAATAATGACCATTTCATCTAGCTAAAATAACTGAGAAGAAGGACTCTGAGGGATGAGGCTAGTATTTCTCCAATATTTTCCAGTGTGGGATTGGAGCTTGGAAAAGCTCTCCCTACACTGAGTCACTTTTGTCCCAGTTAGAAAAACCACAAAAGTTCTGGATGCCCAATTCTGATCTCCATACATTTCAACCAACCCCAAACAGCAATCTGAAAGACATCTCCTCTCAGATAGTTGCCAATGATTGGAATAAATCTAGATCAGAAGGACAGCTTAAAATTTAGAAAATGTTGTCATTAGTAGAAGACAACCACTAGGAGGACAAACTACCCCAAACGTCCTTATTAGTAGGCAATCTTTTTCAAAATGCTATCCCTTAGGTGATGCTTCTATCAAGTAGAGTGGCATACATGAGCTTGAAAAATTAACACTATAGTTTTCAAGCTTATCAGAAACCAGCGATTTAAAACGCTATTAAAAACTAAACAAAATATTTCTGATATTTAGGGCAAATTGAGTTTCCAAATTAAAGAGACTGATAAAAGCAGCTTGTGTGATAAATCCATTAGTTGAGGAATAAAATCCAAGGAATGTCAAGGTGCTGGATAATGAAAAAGTCACAATTTTTAAAATAATTATTATTTGGAAAATCCATATCATATAGCTTTCCCCCCATTTATTATACTACAATGTATCTAACTGGAACAGCCATGCTTATGTAATTAAGTGTCTTTCATACGTTACATTTTAAGGATGTATCTATAGAGTGCGGAGGTGGCTCGTGTGGTTAGGATGCTGGATTGACAACTTGCAAATCCACATTCGAAGCCTGAGTACTGATGTGTTATGGAATGTCAAACTCCTGTCCTTCACTCCAGTTCTTGCCAACCTAGCAGTTCGAAAGTGTGCAAATGTGAGTAGATAAATAGGTACCACTTTGGTTGACCCATTAATGGGGATATGAACAATTGGGTGTCCCCCAAGCAATGGTAATGTCACCGGCTAATCCTTTCACCACGGAAGTGCTTCAGGGCTTCTGACACCAAAGTATGGTATAGTATAGTATAGGGAGGTGTGTCTATATAGATAGATATAAAGATAGATACAATAGAGAGATACATAGATATCGAGGTGAATATGAAACTACAATAGCATCTCAAAATAGGCATACAACCCAAGTACTACATAAATTTCTTCAAGCACATTAATTACCACCTATGCAGTAGTTTCCCTTGCTCTCCTTGAAACTCCTCATCCTCTGAAGCCTTAACCCTTCGGAGATATGGAATGCATCTGATTTGATGCACTAACATGACTGAAGACAATGGCAAAAATAGGTTTCCAGGTCAATGAGAAAGGTAATATTGAGCTTAGTTTTAAGAGTCAAGGGAAGCTCAGATTCAGATATTTGGTAATTTTTAAAGGGAAGATAACAGGCAAGAAAATGAAAGAATCAGCCATAATCTGAATCTGAATCTCTCTCTCTCTCCCTGTTTCTCTCTCTTTTTCCCTCTCTCATTGTTCTTGTTGCCTTAGTGTAGTGTTGCCTTTCCATGCAACATTTTTTATCTGTACAAGTAATCCTTGCTTAACTACCACAATTAGGACTGGCAACTCACAGTTTTTAAGCAAGACATGGCCAAGACTTATGATTTCACTGCTGGCTTTTCCAGTGACCCTGCTTGTTGGATACCAGCTGTGAAGCATACAAATGGCCATCATGTGACCATGGGTCACTATCACAGTTATAAACACCAACCAGATATAAAATGCCTGAATCTTCATTATTAGACCAGAGGGATACGGCAACAAACCGGTCATAAAAATACTTTTTCAGAGCTGGCATAACTTTGGTCACTAAACAGGCCAGTCGTTAAGCAAAGATTAACTATATTATGGTTAACATCCTCCAGAGCTGGAAGTGGTCCATGGCTTTATAGTGCAGCGGAGACCTTGTAAATCAAGAAATGATTTGAGCTGCGGTGGCGCAGTGGTTAAAATGCAGTATTGCAGGCTACTTCTGCTGACTGCCAGCTGCCTGCAGTTTGGCAGTTCGAATCTCACCAGGTTCAAGGTTGACTCAACCTTCCATCCTTCTGAGATGGGTAAAATGAGGACCCAGATTGTCGGGGGCAAATATGCTGATTCTGTAAACCGCTTAGAGAGGGCTGTAAAGCACTGTGAAGCAGTATATAAGTCTAAGTGCTATTGCTAAATGGGGAGCTGACTAGTGAGTAATAGAAAGCAAAGAGTGGACTTCCCAAAGGGGTAGAAAACTACCAAAGTGTATTCTCCCTAATCTCTTGAGCATTCAGAAATGGGTTTTGAAATAATAATAATAATAATAATAATAATAATAATAATAATAATAATAATAAAAATTTGGAGCCTAAGCAGTCTAAAGTAACATTCAAAATATAATGCCTAATAAAGGAGGTTAAAAAATTCTGGTTGTAGAGTTTGAAGCTTGCTTTCCTCCTCTCCCCAGCAGCCTCAATAAACCTTCCAGCCACATCTGTGAATATATAAGCAGCTCCTCAGCTCTGGCATCCTTTCTTCCCTCCCAAGGAAGACTTTCCATCTTGAGGAACCAGCTCTCTTTTCTGCCTAAGCAATCAGTTTAGTCAAGGCCAAGTTTGGGGGAGTTTGCTAGAATGGGCCTGATAAGGATAATCCAGCAGGTACCTTCCTCTGTAGGGATATTTATGTAATATTTATTGATCTTTAGCATCTACTTCAACCTTCTTCTCCAATATTCTTCGACCTACCTGTTCCTCCATCTGAGTAGCCTTTTTACTCAGCAGGCAACAAGTCTGGACAAGATATTCACACTCTACTGCTGTGGTTTACTCAAAGGGAGGCCTCACCAGAATTGCCTTTCTTGGAGAGCTTAGGAAGGTTTCACTATGAAACATATGAAGCAGACCTCATCAAGAAAGGGGGGGGGGGAAATCAAGGTATCTATTCTATAGTAACCTTGGAATCATCCGATCCAGAAACAATACATAGTTTCTGATGTCCCACCACTATGCAAAAATCGTTCTAATTGGTCTGAGAAAAATATAATTGGTATTCATGATCTCATGCAATAAAATACAATTAATAAAGTTACTGAGAAGTACCTAAACTGGCTTGGGATGCTGCAACACATCTGGAAGACACCAAATTGGGAAAGGCTCTCTTAATCAAATAAGTATTAAAATAAACACGGATTAATTATAATCTATCTGTTAATTGGAAGGGAAGTGGAGGATTCATATTCTGACTGCTATCAGCAATGCTTGAACCTTAAGAAAAAGAGAGCTGTATTTTGTATTTTGTCTTGGAAAGAGAGAAGATGAGGTACTAGTTTTCCATAATTTAGAGTAGAATCAGAAGGACTCAAACATAAATGCCCCAATCTATTTTACAAGAAACACCACCAGAGTATCCCATTCAGATGCTCACTCCTGTGATGCATGCTATACTATTAAGAATGGATCCCATAGAAACAAACCCAGGTATAGCAGAAATGTATCCCAACACCACAGCCAATAAGGGCCTTGTTGCTCTGGCCAGTGGAACTTGTTCCCAAGCCTGTGGTCTATCTCTATTTCAGGGACTGTTGTGCCCAGCATGGTTTCAGCAACATGCATCCCAGCTGACTCATAAGCCAGGATAAACTCTTTGTGCTTGCTATATTGAACCAACTTGCCCTTTACCTGATTCTGCCGAAATCAATAAATACAGTGGTTCACTCTCTGACAGATGCCTCATTAGCAAACAAGTAGGAGGGGCAGAAATGCTGGCTAAGTGGCAACATGAGTCCATACAAATAAAATTAGCTTGGCAGTCCTGCAGTTGATTACTGTGTAGATAATACTTCTCTTTGAACAAGGTTACGCAGTCACAAGGATTGTGCCTCTCTCCATTTCTCTCTCAGGGGCTATTCTATACCTTTTGTTCTATTTCAAACTAATGGTTTCTAGGAAATGGAAATATTATAAACAGCATTATGCATTTTGCCCTTAAAAAACTGTTAAAAAGTTATAATAAAAAGCAATCTGAATTGTACAGCTGCTAGCAATCATGTGCATTTTATGATGAAGAGAAATTAGGCAATGCTAGACCAATATTCCCTGATAACTTTATATAATTTAACACTCTTTTTTGAGACTTCACCAAACATTGCTTAGATAATTTCAGATTAGTTCATAGTCAATGGAAAAGTCCATGTTATGTATGCTGGGGAAGAACTAGCAATCTATTCCATATTGAACAGCCTTTTATGTTTCTCAGTTTCTTACTTCATGAGTTCTAAAAAAATAAAATGAAAAAAAAAAAAGTATTAACTTTGACCCCATTCACATAATAACTGGTTTAATATGTTTACCTCCAGTTTGTGAGAAGGCAGTGAAGTACGGGGGCATAAGATGCCTCACCTACATTACAAGCAGGTGACACTGTCCTAACAGATTTCTGCAGGGAAAGTTAATTGATTGATCACCAGGCCAGTAAGAAAACTATTCACCAATTGTCCTCTTAATGTACCCAGGGGTTGGAGAAACATAGATTCTGAGGGCTTGAGTATCAAATTTAGCCAACTGATGTAACCTTCATATAAATATGAATATCACTCTAGCAATCTTAATCCAATTTGCTTGGCAAATCCACATAGCAAAAAACAGTGGCCTGACAGGCAAAAGCAGTCCTTATCTAGGACATTCTCTAATAATCTGGAAGCTGCTTTAGCAATAGCAGTTA
>JANHJO010000001.1:1273374-1285310 GCA_032468235.1 Pseudoxyrhopus heterurus
TCAGCATATTGCCCCCAACAATCTGGGTTCTCATTTTACCTACCTTTGGAAGGATGGAAGGCTGAGTCAACCTTGGAGCTGGTGAAATTCGATCAGCCAAACTGCTGATCTGCAGTACTGTGTTCTAACCACTTGAGCCACCACAGCTCCCTATAATTGCAGTTAAAACTCCTACAGCTTTGCCACTCTTAAAGTACATACATCTTCTCATGTCCTTTTAGCCCACTGATTTCTCTGAACTTTGGCTGAAAGTAACAAAGATTTGTGCATCTCCTTCACATAACACATCTTTAGAAGTCTTACAATGGCACGGAGGAAATTCATCTCCAGCATGTTCATAGTCTGTACGTCCACCTTGCCTGCAGTGCCCCATTCATCATTGAATACCTCTTCCTCTTCTCCTTCATCATAAAGGTACTTGCTGGCAACCATCTGAAAGCAACAGGAGGAGGGGCTATATTAAAAACACTATCACTGTGGTTTGCTTTAGTATAGGAATGGGGTAAAGAAATGGCAATTTCCCCTATTTCTAAAGTTGGAAGAAAACCCCAATCCTCAACTTCCAAATTCTCAGATATTGAGAGAAGTGAAATGGAGGGAGAGTTTTCCAGTGTAGTTGTTAAAGCCAGTGTGAAAAATTCAATGCCAAAAATTAGATGAGAAAGATCAATTCACAAAACTAAATATCAGCAGATATACAGTATAGATAAATGGTGTGATTGACCTGAAGCTAGAAAGATGAAGGGGAAGGTGGCAAAGAGCCTATGACAGGACATCTGGAATGCATTATAAAAAGAGAGAATATGGGAGTGGAACAATGATGGTTAAACCTGGGGGGAAAGAACAGTGTTTAAAACTAGATACATAGCATCAATTGATTTAAAGTTTATATATCAAGAGAAATATTGTTCAATAGATATCACAATAATAAGTTCAGTAATGCTTAAAAATCATCCTATGGTACTTTAAAGTTCAATATTTTCCATAAATATAGTAGTTCAGGACCCAATACAAGTTTTCAGACTTTTTAAAAACATCATATCTGATTTTCGTCATAGCATTACAGTTGTACACTTCTTGGGAAAAGATTCATTATAAAGTACACATAACTCCTATTTTCTAAGATGATTAAATGTGTGGATAGTTATATAAACAAACACATGCTCTCTCACACACAAGCATTCTGTTTTGCCTGCCTCCATCCCAACCCAATTACTCACCATGGAAATCAAGAAAAGGTCGGAGGATGAGATCTGCTGTAGGTATTCAGGATTTCGGTGCCGAAGTCGCTCGATGTAAACCAAGGCCAACATCATGGAGCAGGGAGAAATACAAGCCTCCCTAAAAGAAGCAGCATATTGAAAATCTCATCCCATAGGACTCAATAAGAGACCTTCCTTGAGGCCATTTTAGCTGCACAACCAAACATTATTAAACTCGTGAGATATTCTGCAACATAGCTATTGTGTATTTACAAGCTCCACTCTTGAATGCTGACAAGGAGAAATAGAAACCTTCCTGATTGGGTTTTAAAAAGATGAGAAATACTACCCCGATTACATTTTGTTTACTGCCTTTCTCTAATTGGGCGCCATGGGAACAGAAGAGTTCTTTATTCTGAATCAACATGCTTCCTCTTATGATTCAAACAAGTGTCTGCAGGATGTTACAGCAAACATAGAAAAAATAGTTTGCTCTTTTGAAGGTCCCAAGAGCAACACGAAAAATAGGGTTCTTAGGATTTACAGCAGCATTTTTTTCTATCATCTCTCCCTAAAAATCTGTTGTCAAGGCCAACTTTTTACCTTCTGATCCTGTTTTTTTTTAACTTTTTTTAAAACAGAAATTTTTAGAAAGAACTCTCCTTATATTAATTATATTAATTCTTAAGTAATTATTCACCATTATAAGTAGCTATCATACAACAGTGCCAGCTTGGTGTAGTGGTTAAGATGGTGGCATAGAAACTAGGAGAGTGTGAGTTCTAATCTCACCATAGGCACAAAAGCTGGTTGGGTGACTTTGGGCCTGTTACGCTCTCTTGGCCAAACTCACCTCACAGGGTTGTTTTTGTGGGGAAAATAGAAGGAGGAGGAAGTAGCACATGTTTGTTGCCGTGAGTTACTTATCAAGTAATAAAGTTGGAATAAAAATCTAATAAATAAATAAAATAAAAAATAAACTTTTCTTTCTAGCCATTCTTTCCCCACAACCAGAAAATATCTTCTTCCACAGCAGTATTTGTTCAAAACAAATGTAAAAAGGTACAACAATAAACATGAATGCAGAGAAAAGATTGTTGCAAAGATAGAGAAAGAGAATTGGGTCATACCGGGAGACATGAGAAACGTATTTCTTTTGAAGTCTCCTAATTGGACTAGGAGCAGCTTTCTGAAGTAATTCAACAGCAATATCTAGAACATAAAAAATAGCTGGCATCAATGCAATGTAAAGAGATCCTTCTTCTCAAGCTGAGGAAATTTCTTGCTCAAATTTTCCTGTAACATCCATTTCTGAAACTGTTTTCTCTCTGTCTCTCTCTGTCTCTCTCTCTCTCTCTGTATGTATAGCCCCACTTGATTAAAATAATTGTTCAAGATTGCGAAATCACAAATGCTGAGAACGAATTCAAAACAACCTGTCTCATGCTCAGAGTAGCAGTTTCTCACTCGGAGGTGTGTGTGTGTGGGTAATGGTTTGCAAAATATTTCAAAACAAATCCTTTTGCACCTTTTCCCATCTGATTTCCCTCAGAAGCCTCTCAGACATAAGAAAGTTACAGAGTAGATGTATTGCTAAACAGAGAAGGCAAAGAAGAAAAAAGAGACTCCTTTCACTATAGATTTGCATTTGTGAGATTTACTTTCTTTAATCCCAACCCTTTGTTTAAGTTGATTTACATCTTAATGGTGTCCCTATAATTAATCAGATTTGTACCAAGAGTCTGTTGTTAGAACTTCAGTAGTTGTCTGACTTAAAAGTATTCCAATCTCAGCAAGTTCTCTTTAGCAAGATTTATTACAATAAAAGCAATAATGTCAAACCAAGATGTAGCGTAAAAACTGTTTTGTTTCTGTTGAACATTTTCCCTAATTTCTGTACTGATCAGGAATCTTGGTTAGAAGCGGGAAAGCTACCTATTGGCTAAAATTAGGAATGTAAACAAAACTATAAATATATTGTCAACTTAAACAATAGGATCTGCTTCAATAGATTCTGTCACAACAAAAATAAATACCTAATTTACTGAATATCATTTAGAAATAATTCATATAAAGTTATAGAAAAAAGCATATCTTTGGGGAATTACACATGAGAATAAATGTGATTGTTATATTTTTAAATGAACTAATAGAGTAACATACTCTGGTGGGACAGACTAGACTTTGATTGTTCTTCTCTATCCTTTCATTCATTTAGTTCTTAGAAATGGTGAACTCATGATTAATTTCTAAATGCAGAAAAAAAGAGAGAGCTATTATTCTGTTCTTCATTTTATCTCTCTTATATATACCTACTGTCCACACTTCACCCTATACTTTATTTAAAATGAAAAACTTATGGGAAAAACCACTGATCTTTTTTCTTGAACACTTTCCCACTTAGTTTACGG
Organism: Pseudoxyrhopus heterurus; assembly: GCA_032468235.1. NCBI lineage: Eukaryota > Metazoa > Chordata > Lepidosauria > Squamata > Pseudoxyrhopus > Pseudoxyrhopus heterurus. Next base: position 1,276,988 of record JANHJO010000001.1, read on the forward strand.
CACTTTCTATCAAGTGCTTGGACCTACCTGTGAAGTATTGTATATTCGCAACATAATTCAGAGAACTCTTATATACTCAACTCCTTTCTCAGATGTTTAAGTAGCCCAGTAATGCTGACAAATGAGCCAATCAGGTTGAGAATTCATGAACTATTTCAAAGCTAAGGTAGAATTTGAAAGACTTGATTATAGCCAACTCGTTGTACATGTGAAGATAAGCCTTGGTCCAATTTCTAATAGCTTGTAATTTTCTCCAGCGTATCATTTTTTTCTTCTCTTAAACCCTCCCTAAGGCCAAATACAAAATTTCCAAATGAAACTCACCTGCAACTGGACTTGAGAGATTATCAAGGGCACTGTCTTTATCCCAGCCATAATAAAGTCGTTTACGCACACGATCACTCAATTGCTGGTGCTTGGGAAGGAACTGAAAAAAGAAATCCATAACATTGTAGTGCACAAACACACCATCTTTCTCCCCATGCCAATCACAAACAACTGAAGATTACATTTCAATACATAAGCATGTCCTAAGCACCTATAGGAATATTAGAGGCAACTTTCATCTTGTGACTTGTTCTTAAGAAAGATCTGACTAGATCTACATTACTGAGCCAGGTTGGTCTAATGGATAAAGCATCAGGCTAGAAATCAGGAACCTATAATTTCTACACCCACCTTAGACATGAAAGCTGGCTGGGCCAATCACTCTCTCTCAGCTCAATTCACCTCACAGGGAAAATAGGAGGAGGAAGGAATATTAGATATTTTCCCCACCTTCAGTTGTTTATAAAAATAGCAGCAAGCGGGATAATAAACAAACACTGAAGTATGTAAAATTATACCTTAAGGGTGTTTTCAAACTTCCAAGGTGCAATTTCTAAAACTTTCATATATCCCTTCCATCATGTAGTATCTCTAATCTAAATAATAATCCATTAAACCCAAACCATTATGCAAAGTTGCTTTTTTCAGTTATCCTGTTCTTATAATTCTTCAGCCTGGCTTAACTATTGCATTAAGCTATAGTTTTTTTAACCCTTTATTTATTAGGTCAACATTTATTTATTTTAGTACATTTATACGCTGTAATCCTAGTGGCTTTATTAGCTTACAGTCAGTTAATAATGAATTTTACAGTGAAAACAGTACAATAAAAATAATAAAAAATTTCTCCAAACCTGAATAAAACTTGTATTTTAACACCCCTCTGAAATTACAACAAGGAAGAAAACAGACTAATTCCAGTTGCAAATCGTTCCAAAATAGGTCTTCCCACAGAAAAGACAGAATTAGTGGTTCATGTTAAAACATCTCAATGAGTGGCATGACCTGAAAAAGTGCCCTGTTGAGGATCCATGATTTTTTGGGTTCATACTGTATACCACACAGTAATACCATACAGTAATCATAATAATTTATAATAATTATATAATAATTCAGAGATCACAGACCACAACAGTTGGCTTCATAGGCAAAGCTAAAATTATATAAAACCCACTATTGTTTATGAAATTTATCTACCACCTCACAATGGTTTAAAGAAGTAAAACACAAAATCACTATATAATAAAACCAAAATAAACAGCAGCATAATAGTAATTACTTTTAAATCTCATGAATTCTACTCAATTATAAATATCCTGGCCTTGACTTTTCTCTCAGTCTAATGCAACAGCAAAACTATTAGTGCACTCACTCTTTCTAATTCCAATTAAATTATTTTTGAGGCTGCTCTCTTTAGCCTTGCTTTCTCAGCTTGGCCTCTCGTTTTGGGGGGAAGCTCTCTTTTCTCTGTTTCTCTAAAGTTTGGATTTTAAAAGATCAGAAGATTTTTCCTCCAAAAAGAAAGGCTTAGGGAGAAGGATATTTCAACTCTAAGATCAAGATGTGTATTCAAAATATTTGCAGTTAACATGACATGCAGCTGAAAAACTGGAGTACCTTGTGGCAGCAATAGGCTTGGTAGGGCAATCTTCACAATACCTTCACATCCAATGTAACTTAGAACTTCAGTGAATACTTTCTGACATACATTTTCAATGAGAATTAAACTTATACTTTACTTCCATGTACTGTATGTACTCCACTGGACAAGGTCAGACATCTGTTATTCTGTAATTATACACTCCCCCTTTTTCTTAGTTTCACAGACAAACAACACACCTTTTTTTTCTTTTTCAGTGCACACTCTATCATTTCTTCCTCTTTAAATTTCAAGTTGCAATCTTCCATATGCCATGGTCATCACCAAATAGGTCCACAGATATTTACCAAGAATAATGCTTTAATTACATGTCTACCTCAAGTATTCTCTGCTCATTGGTTATTTTTGGCATATTTTGTGCACATGCCGCAAAGGCGGACAAAGCTTCCATGCAAACCAGAATCTCTACTTCACTCTTCTGTACTCTATTCTAGATTCTCTAGAGATATATAAGGTTGTAATATATTTGCTATTTATTGCATAGAGCAATTTTAAAAAATGGGAAGAATTAGAGAAGCAAGTATATATAAAAATACATGGTTTCCAACCAGTTTTTCTATTACTTTTGAAGGTAAATACTAAGCCAGCCCTTTTCTACTCTCCCAGACTTCACCAATCTCCAACAATTCCTATCAAATGAGCATTAGAGTAAAGATGCACAATCTAGGACCTTAGATTCCCAGAGTTTTAAGAGGTCTTCCAAAGCTTTGATATGGCCTCGGGAGTCTCCCAAAAGTTATTAAATTATAATTTTTAGTGAGTGGAGAATAATCATAATAAGTATTATTAATTTTAACTGTCTAAATGTACATTAAATTTAAGGGAAATCAGTGTTTGACTTGGTTATAATGAATATGACAAAAGCCCAAGAAAAAGTCTCTTCACTTCTTTTGCATGGAAATCTGTATCTTAGGAGAACGTTAATAAATAGAAACAAGCCAATAAGCCCTTTCAAGTATGGGGAGGAGTCAGGTGCAAACAACCAGAACCCTCATGGATAGTCTCAAGCAGAAGCTTTATTATTAGTCACCTATGTTAGAAGAATCTAGCCAGACTGACCACATTCTTTGGGAATAGTCAGATAAGGCTTCAGGGATTCTGGGGAGGTTAAGCCTTTGTCACTTCCTGCAATGCAAGGTCTCTAAGCTCAGCCCTTTCTTAACACCTGCTTCCAGTCTAGTTTGATATTCCAACCACAGGTTTGTCCTTCTCTACTTGTCAATGCCTTTTTTCACTGGCAAAGTAATTTCAATAGTCTTAAGAAAATGAAGCACAAAGCAACAAGTTTCCCTAGTGTGTTGTGCTGATTCATGAAAACACAAAACATTATTAAGGTAATTTCTGCACTTCTGATTTATAGCATCTTCTAGAGTAATCCAGACCATCAAAATTACAGTAAACAGACAGGCTTTATATTGCTGCAGAAATGACTAGATCTAGTTGATCCTATGAAGATGTGGAAGGTGCCATAGTGAAGAATTGACAATGCCTCTGTCTCCACAACAGAATGTCCTTGTTTCTAAACCCTTCGGGATACCTTTGTCTGATTATGATTTATATTTTATTCTTCTGATCTCTTATATTTGTCTTCGGGGTTTGCAGACTTGTTTCCTCAAAATAAGGAGTAAGTAATCAGGCACAGAAATTATAAGGAAAATTGCAACTCACGCCTCAATGTGATTTTTAAAGGAATGGATCACTGATACAGAAACATTATTGTAGGAAGAAATGTAAGTGGGCTGAAAAGAAAAAGGGGGTTTGCTGGCAAGATCTAGGGGCGATCTGAAACAGTTCAGTAAAGATTTTTGTCTCGGTTCTAGTAATAAAAACTGACACATCTTTCCGCCTGAATTAAAAGCAAGGGCGCGTCACAGATCGATTATAAAGAAAGGCACAGGACAGACAGGAAGAGGACGCGACCATTCAAAGCCAAAACAGCGTTGGCGGTCGGGCGGGTTGGACGAGAGTGACGAAGACGACGACAACTCACCGTGAACTCCTGGAAGCCGCTCAGGGAGAAGGCGCCCTCCTCGTCCAGAAGAAGCTTGTCTAGGTCCATCTCGATCGAGGGGCGCGAAGAGGTGCCGGGCGAGGCTTCCGAGGCGACTCCCTGTTTCGAGCGGAGCTGCGATGGGAGTCTGTCACTGCGAGATCTGGCTGGCCGCACCCCCCGGTCTCTGGACCCCAGCTCCCCAGCGATCGGGCAGCTCTTAGGTGAGCTGCGCCTCCGAAAAGAAGGAACCCAGGCCCGGCGCGGCTTCTCGCCTTCCTCTTCCTGGGGCGGGCGTGGAGGCGGTCTTTCTGAGGCCGCAGCCAGATATAAAAGGCTGGGCGGACTGGTTGGAGGTTGAGTTACGGAGAGACTGACGTTGTAATTCCACCTCAGGTCCAAATAAAGCATGCGGGGAAGGACGAATTTTTGCCTTTGGAAAGGGAATTTCTTTTAAAATCCTTGGCGTAGCATGGAGTTAGACCCAGAATCAGAGGCATAAGGGGGAATGACTGCTATGCTCCTATGCTCCTACTGTTAGAGGATAGTAGAAAAAAGTTGGTAGGTAGATAGATAGGCAGACTTTATTGTCACTTTGAATGCACACTAATCAGCATACATTAAAATGTAATTTTGTTGCATAAAACTCTCAAAGCATCATCACCTCCAATATACACTACATAAACATGACAAAATAAATAGATACAAAATTATGCATATACCCACATATATGACCCAGAGAAACAACACAGTCTAGTTCGGATGTAGGTGGCGAGAAAAACGAATCTTGCGAGTTTACCAGACAAATGGCATAGGGAACAAAGCTGTTACAGAATCTGCTATTTGGTTTCTTAGCCTCCCTGCATAAGTAGCAAATACGCGTCTGACTCCGTTCACAGCCTGTGTCTGGTTCATTCACGGCATAGGTTAGATTACATAACGAGAAAAAGCGAACATAATACTGTATTGTGCCATTTGGTTCCATGGTTCATAAAAAAAGCAATCTAACATCCACAGAAAATGGCACAGTTGTGCTGCAGGGGTAAATTTGCATTAAGAGAGCCCCCCTTTTTTTTCTACATCCACAAGATAAGAGGCGCATTGTGCTGCTATAAATGAATTTGGCTGTATAGAGTGTATACCCATAAAAGTGTGGCCTCATGCCACACTGATGATGACTATAATTATTAGGCACCATCAAGTCGACCATATAGATGTTCTCCACGAGGATCTGTCCCTCTTCTAGCCCTCTTTTAACAGTGCACTCATTGCCACTGTCCCAAAGGTGGTTTTTCAAGAGGCAACTGGACTTTATGATTTTTTCTTTGTAGACCTTTTGTTTCTCATCCAAGAAGCTTCTTCAGCTCTCAGATGTTTCTTGGATGAGAAGCGAAACGTTTTCAAAGAAAAACCAGAAAGTCCAGTTGCCTCTTGAAAAAGCACCTTTGGGACAACCATGACCTGGAATCTCTATAGACACTCATCGCCATTCTAACAGTCTGCCATGCCGCACTAAACGCCTCAAATTTCAGCTTGCTTTATTGCCGTTTTGATATTAGGCATCACGTTTTATTAGCTGTTGGTTTTATTATTTATATAGCGTCCAGTTGTAAATCGCTGCGGGTTGTCAGCAGCGTGCGGATTCAGGCGTTGATAGAAAAGTACCATCTTAAAACATAACGTCTCCATGGAAATGAATTTGAACTATGGAGCTTCTTGGAGCACTGCGGTCTGTGACTTTATTAATGGGCTTTCAAGGCTTCTGAAGCCTCCCCTGATTCTTCCGAAAAGCTGTCACTTCCTCTCTGACAGAGGCAGAAACAACTGTCCAAAGAAAAACAATCAGAAAATTCGAACTGTCGCTCTAATCCGTTACTATCTCTACTTTAGCATTGCGCGAGCGTGTGTGTGTGTGTGTGTGTGTGGGTGGGGGGGAAATCCTCCTTCACGTGCCGAAGAGGGAATCACGTGATTGACTTTACCACCAAGTTGGCATCCGTGCGTTGTTGTTGCTGCTGCTGCTGCTACTTCCGGTTGCGGCTGTCAGGAGGACTCGCCGCTCCTCCCTTACCTCTTTGCTCATCGCTGGCTGAAGCGATGGCGAGCGGAGGCCCGAGCGTGCCAGTCACAGAGGAAGGGGAGGCGGTGACGGTGTCCGGACCCGGCGCGACAGAAGCTGAGGAAGAGGAAGAGGAAGAGCAGGAGGTGTTGGCTCTAGCCGTCCGGCTGAGGCGACGTCTGAGGGGCTGGGAAGCCACCGTGACGGCCGTGCAGCGGCTCTTGGTTTGGGAGAGGCCGCCGCAAAGCCTGGCCGGGGCCGTGGCGCTCGGCGCTGCTTTGTGGTGAGCGGAGGGAAGGGACGGCGGCGCCAAGCGGAGCGTGGCTCTCGCGGGGCATCCCCGGCGGGGAAGGCGAGCGGAGCTGGAGAGGGGGTGCCGAGAGAGTTTCTTTAGGACTCTGAGCCGGAGTCCCTGGCCATGTTGTGGCTACTGAGGCTGCTGGAAGAGGGTCAGTCAGGCCTGCCGCTGGAGCCCGAAATGCTTGCGGAGACTGAGAAGGGGTTGATCCCTGACGGTGGAATCAATGCCCAACGATAGCCATAAATTATTGCATAAATCTTTCCCTGAAAGGGCTGTGTGAGATTTCGGATCTTACATTCGCTTTGGGTCTTGTAGCCCCCCCCCCCTTCTCCTTCTTAAGGACTTCAAGGAGGCATGCATAGATTCATATAGGCACAAAAAACATCTGGAGGAAGATTGGGCTGAGAAAACCACTGACTCAGTCACCCAATTAGGTTGGTGAATAAACAGAAAGTTGAATTTGGTTGCTTGTTGACCTAGGTTAAATTTACAGCATGCTAAAAGCATAGGGGTATTCTCGTCCACAACCTTCTTAAGAATGATTTCTCACTGATTGATTCACATTAATCTTACCCAATCAGCTGTCCATATTCTTCTGGCTGTCTTGGAAAAGAGTTGGAGGGAATGAGAGATTTGATCTAACTTGTGTTAGATGGGCATATGCGGGAACTATTAGATGGTGAATTTAGGGCTGAACTAAAGAGTCCATAGTCTTCCATTACCGTAGAATGCAGGACAGTAGTGTAGAGATGTGGGAGTGGGAGCTATCCCAAATTCTCACAACTTTGTGTGGTAAATTAAACTCAACAGTAATGATGTGGCCAGTGCTAGATAGTACAATACAGGCTAGTATCCAGGTTTCTCTCAGATCAAGTCCAGTACTTAGAAAAATATTTTCTAATGCAGATTGTAAATTATTTATATATTCCTGAATACTGCAGCACAATATGATGGCTGTGTTGAAATAAGGATCGTTTGATAATCTGACATACAGTAATAAAATAATGAATTTTGTTTATTGTCAAGAGGCTGGTGAGAGAGTGGTGATATAAACTGATTGAAATGAATGAATCTGATGTTTTAATTAATGTAAATTACTTTTTGTATGTCTCTGCAGGAACATCCCCTGCCTGCTACTAGGATATTTCTCTCAATGCCTCACTTAGTTTATTGAATTAGATGTATATAACATAGCCACAAATTGTAATCAGTTTAGTAAGAGTAGAATTTTTTTCTAATGTATGAGCAGTGAGAAGGATGGCATGATATTAACTTATAAATACCAAATTATACTGTTAATTGATAATTTGTGGAGATCACATGGTTGAATCACAGATAGACCTTTTGTGTTATTTGATGCCTGTATTCTTGATTTTACATTCCGGAAGTTTCTAGATTTCTTTTATATACCCCATAATGTTCACTGTTGCAATATATTGTTTCTAACAACATAACTTACACACCATTTGTTTTCCAATTTCCAAAAGAAATGTTTTCTAGCATGTTGGATTTAATTTCCTAAGCAGTGAAACAGAAAGCATTCATATTCTTACTTGATATTTTATATCTAAGCATTCTCTGCCATACAGTAATGAATCCCCTCATATGGAGGATAGTTAGATAAGTCTAAAAGAATGAGATTTAAATGTATCAGTGATAAAAATGATAGTTGTGGATAGAGGTCTGTAAAAATTGTTTTGCGAGATGTATCAGTGATATGAGATTCTTGAAAAGTATGTGATGCAAATTGTAAATCTCAAATATTTTGATTTTACTTGAACAAAATTAGGTTTGACACTGTTAAGCCTAGTACAGAGATTCAATACAGTGCCTTGCGTTAAAAGTATAGTTCAAAGAGGGATTGCATCTCAAAATTAATGACTCACCTACTTGATAGTAATAGCAATAGCAATAGCAGTAGCACTGTATTTATATACCACCTATCAGGGCTTGCAACCCTCTCTAAGCGGTTTACAATGTCAGCAT
>JANHJO010000001.1:1285410-1296788 GCA_032468235.1 Pseudoxyrhopus heterurus
AGAAAGGGAAGGGAAAGGAAGGAAAAGTATTAAACTGAGAATGAAGAATTAAAACACCTTTTCATGGGGAATAGAAATGTTCAGGAAATTGGAAGATACGTTTTAGCAGTTTTATTTAAAAATCATATAATGTTTTCTAATATTTATAAATTATAAGAGAAATTTGATAGTAGAGCACAAACTTTCATTTTGGAAAAATATTCTCCAGTATTTCTGATACCTGCATTATAATAAAACCTAAGGTACATTGGGACTCTGGAATTATTGCAGGAACCTTTTAGGTCTTGCTATTTCAAAGTTGTGCAACATTTCAACTGCTTGGATTCAAAACTGATTTAATGAAAATGTCATACTACAGTGATCCCACAAAGAATGTTCTTTGTTAGTGCATCAGAATGTTCAGATTGCTCCTCTGCTCCTCACTTTGCACAAAAAGCTGACTGAGGTAGTGTGGCCTTGACTCAAGCTCTCTTAAGTTCTGAGTATGTAGGCTTTGGGCAGTAAAATCTAAAGCACATTTCCTCCTGTTTTTCTAGAGCTGGGTTGAACAGACATCCTAGGTAGAAACACCAGGAATCTCTCAACTGGACAGACTACAGCAGAGCTGTCAAACTCCCAGCCCACGGGCCAGATGGGTCACATGCTGGCCATGCCCACGCCCAGTTTAGTGACGGGGGAAAAAAAGTCCTGGTACATCACGTGACAACGTGAGTTTGACACTCATGGACTACAGTATAAATTATCGGAAGGTTCATCTTGAATGGGGGCAGAGTATTTGAGTTATCTATTACTGGCAACTCATGTCTTGTTGGGCCATTGCTTCAAAGATATTTTCTTACCTAAATGAGGAAACAGACTGGCAATAGGCCAAAGCAGTGGGAGCAAGAGCAAGTTCTGACTTCCTGTTGGCTGTGGAAGGAAGTGGCAGGGAGTGTTGGAATTCATGATCATGTAATATGGCTGACCTTGATGGCATGGTGATGTCAGTACAACTGAACTGAAAATCTTTGAAAATTTCAGTCCCACTAGGTTTGAAATAAGTCTAATGGGTCCTGGATTTTGAATGCATTCTTTAGTATCAATAGCAATAGCAATAGCACTGTATTTATATACCACCTATCAGGGCTTGCAACCCTCTCTAAGCGGTTTACAATGTCAGCATATTGTCCCCAACAATCTGGGTATTTGTTTTACCTACCCCGTAAGGATGGAAGGCTGAGTCGACCTTGAGCCTGGTGGGATTTAAACTGCTAAATTGCAGGCAGCTGGGACCTGAATACTTAATTACTTAAGTACAGCGTTCTTACCTGCTGCACCACTCAAGGCTCTTGATTAATAGTCAGGTATTTTATTTGTCTAAAAGTATGCCAGTATTATCTACTCCGCCTTGTGGTAGCTCACCAGAGAGGTTGAAATCTTTCTAGCTTTGGCCTAAGATACAAATGTAAATGCCAGGCTCTGATTTTTAGCAGTTGAAGTATAGGGAGTGTCACTGATTGATGCTACATAAACAATCCTGTGCTGTTCTTGTTCAGGCAAATACCACTAATCTTACTTCCAGTGGAACCACAAAGTAAAAAAGTATTATGTGAACCTAAGAAGATTATGCATTTGGTTATCTGTTCCAGAGTTCTTTGCAGGTTGATCTAGAGGAGAGCAGTCATAGTTCAACATGCAGAATTTAATATTTGTTATCTGTGGCTTTAAATTTTCGTTCTTCATTCTCAGTGGGTAAATGGATTTTTTTCTATTCATAAGTATTGCCAAGAGTTCTAGGATTGACTTGTGATAAACAAGGGCTGTTACTAGCAGTTACAGATAACTGGAGGTTTGCCCAACCGTGTTTCTCATTAGATTGTGTGTTCACGGCATACGAACCACATGGTTTGTAGTATACATCTTGGAACTGATTGCTTAGTCACTCCTGGCAGTGTGTACTAGCTTGTAAACCCAAGATGTTTTGCTTATCCTCTGCCAATTGAGATTTTGTCAAGCCTATAATTGCTGAGAATTGTTATGCTAGCACATTCCTTTCTTTCTAGCTATGTGGCTTCTGCACAGACAGCAATATTTAACAAGGCTGAGTGGTAGAATCCAGCAAATGCTGGAAAACAAAACAAAATAAAATATCCTGTTTACTCTTAGAGACAATGAGCTGACTCTCAGCAAAGCATATTCATGGATTGGAGCCATGCAGGGATTGGAATTGTATTTCCAGTGACTGCTGCTATGAAGACTTGAATTAAAAATAGCCAGAGAATTTTGTTGTTATTCTGTGTAGTAACTTTTAAGATACTCTATTACATGGGTGTCAAACTCGCGGGGTCATGTTGCTGTCACATGATGTTTCACGGTGTTTTTCCCCTACGCGGAGCTGGGGTGGTGTGGCCTGCGTATGATGCATCCGGCCTGCGGGCTGCCTGTTCGACACCCTTGCTCTACGACAATGACAGAATTTATGTGGCTTTACCAGAAAAATAGTCATTATTACATTTTTAGAAGCCAGTCATTTCAGATTCCTAGATAACATCTGCATAACCATTATAAATGTTAGGTGTCTGTAATATAACTTCATTTTTCAGAATATATGTTTCCATGATGTACACTCATATTCTAGGAAATAATAATAAAAATCTAATAAAAATTGAAATATCTGTATAAATGCAAGTAAAAAAACCCAGATTCTGAGTAAGTTGGACATCTATCTTAGACTTAAAGTCAGAGACTTGCTTTTGACTCTGAAGCTATTTTTTCCCCAATTTTCTTTCATAATGAGAAAACAAATTTTCCAGGATTATTAAGATGGAATATATATTGCTCTATTAAAAAGATACCGAATACTAATAAAACAATAAAAAGTAATTGAAGTTGTTCTCATGTATAAAAAGGATGATTTAAAAAAAAATTAATATAGCTGCAACTGTTACATAATTTTTTGATCATGACTGCATTTATTGTACAATTAAACCCTTTCTACTCCTGTGAATGTTTTTGATTGGCCTTACATTTCTTTTCCAATAGATATGTTTAAGTATCTGCAAATGTAGTACTTAGGAACACTTGAATACTTATTTCTGTGAACTACACATCTCTCTGCCTTGTCTCATCCATAACCATGGAGCAGAAAATGAGATAGCTTCCTGCACTTTGTGAGAGAATTTGAAGAGCAATCTATTTAGCAATCTGTCTATGGCGATTCTCAGTCATCCAGGTCATGGTTGTCTCAAAGGTGTTTTTTTTTTCAAGAGGCAACTGGACTTTCTGGTGCCTCTTGGAAAAAAAACACCTTTGGGATAAACATGACCTGGATGACTGAGAATCTTCATACACATTAACTATGCGCTTTGGGATGAACACCCTTCAAATGGTGCGGGAGTATGAACAGATTTCCAGAAATATTTCAGACTACAGGAATCATTTGCATTTCAGTTTGAGATGCAGACAGCACCGACTCATCCCAAACAGCCTGCACCGGTATTCAACAGTGAAGGGACACAGGGCAGAAAACATCCTGCAGAAAGCACAGCTCCATTTCTCAATGAAAATTAAAAAGTCCAATTGCCTCTTGGGGGGGGGGAAGAAATCTTTGGGATATTTAGTCAAGACTAGCGCTGATGATGTTACCTAGTTAGGGTAATGTCTATAAGGAAACAAGGAAGCTCAGAGAGCACCAAGGCCCCCTCATTTCAACCCTGAGTTACAAATATTCTCCTTTATTGGTACTGTATTTAGCAATCTATTTGTGCTTATGACAAGAGCATTCTGAAAAAAACCCCAATGTGGGTAAAGAAAGATTGAACCTTAGCAATGTTGCCATTACTGAGCCTTAGGCCAGGAGCAGGCAATATGCTGGTCTCTTATAGATCTACAAATATTCAGCTTGGAGTCATGAAGAACCGTACCTGTTTTACTGCTGACCAGATGACCAAGTGGCAACAGACTGCTGATTTCTTGCTGTCCAAAACCTTGGTCAGACAACCAGGATAACCTTTGGACAGAAAAATTTACCAACCTATAATGATTGGGGAAGGATCAAAAATTGTATGAGAAATTCCATTAATTAATTCTGCTTTTTTTTTTTCCAAATCTTACACAAGTTGAGGAAGCTGCTACTCCCTTGAAATTCACTATGGTCCAGAAGACTTGGAAAGGGAAAGTAATCAATAGCTGATAATACAACTAAGTCAGGAGAAATGGAATCTTTTGTTATATTTTTGCCAATACTTTCTGTAATGCCTGTCTCTCTGACTTTCCAGGTTGTTTTCTTCTACTTCATTACGTCCCCTGTTCCTCCTTAGTACTGGTTTTATTGGTATTCTGCTGTTGGAGAGATGGAAGCCCCAATTTTTATTGGATTTCTCAGGTAAGTGAACATAGTAAATGCAGTAGAAGTTAAGTCTTTTGCAAATACTTTTACTTTTGGTTCTAATTCTGTTATTTCCTACTAGTGAAATTTAGACTGCGTTTTTTTCCTTAAGAACCTTATGTAGCAAGTAAGGGTGTTTCAGATCTATGAACTGATGCTAAACACTATTTGACAGTGGGAATTGCTGACTCAGGAGCACATCTATTAATGAGGTCATTTGTGTCACAATTTGCTTGGATTTTACTTAAAGTGAATTAAGGAAATGGTCTATTTCAGTTGGTTTGCGCAATATTATATTGTCTACTTGGGAAGCCACTGAGAATTAAAGGGTTTTTTAAATCTAAAAGTACAGTGTTTGATTCTTTGTTTATATGCATCCTTTATCTTTGGTTTATTTGTAGAAAATAATGCACATCTTGTATTATTAGGTCCTAAATATTTGAATACCGTGAGCCACAATTACGATTTTATGTTAGCTCTGCCCTCATTTTAGCTTTAGCTTTTGATGACTGGACATTTAGGACATCCATATGACAAGTACTGTGTATGTGAAGCAAGTTGTGAGGTAGTAATTTATGAATGAAGACGAATACATGTGTCCCAGGATAATGCTGCAGGATCCAATCTGGGTTGGTCATCGGGACCAGAGGTTTTATCTTCCGAGCTTTGTAGTAATTTATTTTATTTTAGATAACTTATCTGATTCAAAACTACTATAGCCAACTTCTTCAGTAAAGGTTATAATAATTGAGAACTATGCAACAGCTTCCTTTTCTTTCTGCTCAAAAAGTCCTTTTATCTGTTCATCCTGTGGAGGTTGTTTATGACTAACTGTAGAAATGGACACTATAATTGATAATGCACATCCTGGTTGTTCAGCCACTGGAGGAAGATCACAAGGAAAGACCACCTTCTGCATGTTGTAGTATGAGATCTGGGATTTGAAAGTTATTCAGAAAACACTGCAGACGTAGTATTTCTCAACAATATGTATGAGATTAACTATTGCAAGAAAGAAACTGTTTGCAAGATGTTAATTTCCATGAGTTTAATAACGATACATATAATTAATAGCTCATTAACTGAATGAATGGATTATATCATTCATAATGTTGATTGAAGGAGTGAATGATAAAAGCAAGGAATTGTCAGAGTCCCTATTTTAAGCAGTTAGCATTGAATTAATGCTTTATGAATAACCTGATTTTTCTCCCATGTTTCTTGCCCAAAAAAATGCATCTTGCCATCTTAACTTCATATTTTTGGTTGGTGACAGCGTTTGTAATGTTACAAAATAATGTTCAGGAGTGTTGATTGCCCTCTATTTTAAGTAATGGAGTTTTCATGTGACATTCCTATATTACTATTCGGGTGAATGGATGCTTGTGGAAACTTCCATCTGTCTTCTTTTTCTTCAAGAAGATAAGTTCCATAGTGTACACTTGTTGTCTTATTCTGATAAAATCCTGGTGTAGTTGAAATTACAGAGGAGATATGGCATTGGTGATTAATTGTTGGTTCTTAAAAGGAGTCATGATTAGATGATTAAGAATTTCATGGAGAGAGTATGGCATAATCTTTAGCTGTAGTCCATATAGAGGGTTCTTCGCTTTCAGCTCTTAAAGGAGTAATATCATGCAGTTTTCTTGCATTTGGTTAGAAAAATTCTGTTTGATTGTATTTTTTGCTAGTTTCTTGGTAATTTTTATATATTTCCACTCCATATAGCTAAACCTGATGCTTTCCTTTGTAGACATTGTAAGAAATCATGGTTTACACTAATACTTGATAGTGGCAAAAAAAATCAGCAGGAGTCTGAATAACATTTTTATTAAAAAGCATGAGCTTTCAGGAGCTTATACATTTTAATAAAATCTGTTAGCAAGAAAAAGATTTCTTGGGATTGTTCAGATTTATTTACAAATCATTTTGACAGAGCTGCTCTTTGCAGAGGTACATTGGAATTCTAAAAATTAGGTATCTTTTTGCTGAACACTTATTGTTCAAATTGAAATCTACAAGCGGATACTTCTTTTCTAAGCATGCTGCTTATCATGCTGAGCATTTTTTTAAAGCTCTGTAATTAGAAATTTGGCAAAATAGATGTGTTTCTTTTGGATTCATCAGGGAACCCCGATCATCAAATTTATCAAATTATCAATTTAGCACCTGTTTTGGGAATTGAAGCTTCTTTTGCATTTTCTAAGCTTCCAAAATAAAATTAGGTGAAATGGGTGAAACAGGGCTAATATTACTGAAGGGTTAATTAAGGCTGTACAGGCCTTTTAATCTCCTAGGAAGAGCAAAATAGGCTGATGTAAGCCAGTCATAGTGCTCCAACACACACAATGACTAGCTTCCACTCTCTTGCAGGCAGCACAGTATTCAGAATATTCACAATGTAGTAAATACCCATTGTATTAAGCTGCTGAGTTAACAGTAGTTTTTCATGTGATAGAATAGACTCTGTCTTTCATATGAGCGCAGTAACTGTGATTATTGGGTGCCTGTCTTATGGCTGTTTGCTAAATTTGGCTCACAAACTTCACAAGATTGTTTCCCATTGTTTCAATTAACTGTTCAGTTTGTACACAACAGAAAAACCCTAATAATTTGTAGGGACTATATACAGGGCTTAATATTATAAGTAACAGAACAGCATGACTGAACTATCAGCTACTCAAAACTGATGAAACTTTTCCGGATTCAGTTCTCTGTTGCAAAAGAGTTTATTCACAAACATTTTACATGGTTGTTAAGACTTAAATGGTTGGGCACAACTGAGTTGCTCTTTTGGCAGCTTTGCATTGCCATGTTTGACATGCCGTATGCAAAGAAAGTCTCAGTTTCTTCGACAATTCTCCTTAGGTATTTGGTTAGTTATATTTTTATTATTACTGAATCAGTATTAAAAAGATTTTGCAAAATAAAAATCTGAAAACACAATGTGAAATTAACGGAAAAAAATATGATTTGAGGTCATAGGTGAAAGCATAGCAAATATGTTATACATTTGAATATTGGAACATTTTATAATTTTCATATTTCATGACTTTAACCATAGAGACACACTTTAAAAAATTTAACAAAGAACTTGAATTTCTCTAGTATGGAAGCTTTTGTATAGCCCTCTGATGTTGAGTATTTTTGCTAAGATTTATTTATTTGGCTACTACTTATGGAAAAATCTGTGAGAATTCCAGTTCTGCATTTAGTTTTGACCAGATGTTCAAGTGTTCAGGAAAGTTCTTCTGTGTGTCAACTACATCTGTGTGCTATTTGGGAAATTTCAAAGTCTCAATTGAAAATACTATTATTATTGTTGTTGTTGCTGCTGCTGTTGTTGTTCTTAATCTTCAATTGAATTCACAGTCTGGGACTGGTACAAACTTAACAGTTCAAGTCCTAACCAAGGACCTAAGAGCTGTTAAGGTAGCATCTGAGTATATAGGCAGTTCCAAGTAGGGTGGTTTTTTGCAAAGTCAGGATATTCAGGTCTAGTAAGTTCAAAATTTCCATGTATCTATGCAGCCCTTTGGATATTGCTCCAACAGCTCCTATTACTATTGAAACAACCATTGATTTATTTCTCCATAGTTGTTCAACTTCAATTTGCAAATTATTACTATTAAGTTTATATGAAACCTGACTTCCAGTGCCTAATTTAGTCCATGAAATAATGTTAGTATATATTAAATGGTTAGTAAATAGTTGTTAGTATAAGTTAATATAGTACCACAGTATTTGGACAACTTCCAAAGTGTGGGTCTTGCTTTTCCTTAGTCCTTGTGATACCTACAGTTATAAAGCTACCGGTAAGTTCTTTAGCTCTGTATATGTTGAATGATTGCTAAAGACCAATTTGTTGAAGAAAGAAACATCTACTTGCTTATAGAACTTGAACTTCTATTTCATTTCTCAGTGAATGTTTTAACCCCCCACATTTTTTTTATCCTGCAGTACAACCCATAGAAGAACCAGGGGGAGACAGGTAGGCATGCTCTTAATATTCTGGGGAAGATCTTTACTTCTGTCATTTTTCCTTGCTCTTGTCTGACATTTTACTTCATGTAGCTCAGTATTTTGATTTGTGATATTATTTGAAAAGTTCCTTCTAGAATATATTCTTTAACCTATGTATTTGATCTTACTTTGTAGGATTGGGAACTGAAATACATACATTTAATTATTAACTTTATCATGTCAGATCAGATCACAGATCATATTTTCAAACCCTCAAAAATTGTTCATCTGGGTGG
The DNA here is from genome assembly GCA_032468235.1 of Pseudoxyrhopus heterurus. NCBI lineage: Eukaryota > Metazoa > Chordata > Lepidosauria > Squamata > Pseudoxyrhopus > Pseudoxyrhopus heterurus. The sequence continues at coordinate 1,294,036 of JANHJO010000001.1, forward strand.
ATGTCCCTTCTGAAAATATTCTTACATTTTCAAACAAAGTGTGGTGTTTTTATTGGACCTTGGTTAGCCAGAGTATCTTCTTGTGAAAATTATTGTATTAAATACAATATTGGGGGTCATTTTGAAGGCTTTGTTTACTAATATGTTGTTTTTATTCCAGTGACCATGAGATGACAGGAGCACAACCTCACCTGCTCAGTATTTTAGAACTTTGTCGTTGCTTGGCTGAGAGCTGGATTACCTTCAGGGTATACCTGCAGGAACTTCTGCAGTATAAGAAGCAAAACCCTGCCAAGGTAAGTATGGAATCTACAGGGCCTTTCATGTAAGAAGCCAAAGCATAGTGTAATTACTGTTGTGCTAGGGAAAGTTGTCCCATGTTTGACTTCAGAAGAAGGCATTAAAATGCATTGTCTCTGGGAATTAGAACTGATTCATATCTAGACATTTGGACATGGTCATCCTGCTGTATAAGCAGTGTTTTAAGCAGTGAGCTTAATAAAGCATTGCTCAATGTATGTGAAAACAAAAAAACTGTAATAGAGGTTTTATTACATCACTTTAGTCAAAATACAGGTAACACAAGTTATTTCCCAACAATTGTCCTTGGACAAGTATCTTTTCGATGGCCCTATACATTGGTATTTCTGTACAAAACGGCAGCAACTTTGTGTTTCCTTTTGCTGTGTTTTCTAATCCAAAACATATACTGGGATAACAGTGTGAAATGATATTCAGACAACATACCTGGCCCTAGGGAAAAAGGAGAGGAAATGTGGGCATAAATTACAAGTAATGCTATGTTTTAAAATAGCATCTCAGCCTTTTTAAATAAACTGAACCACTCACAACATTATTTGGATTAACTTGTTGCTAACAAAGCTGTTCTTAAGACTTTTGTAGAATTTTTGTTTATAATATAATTTCTAAGCATTTCCTGTTTTTTACTGTTATACTTATTAATTTAGGGTTTAATAACTTTTGTGCATTTGTGCTTAGTCTGCACATTACTTCTTTTGATGCAGCCTTCTCTATGGATTAATTATGACTTGTCCTAGGGAAGCAAAAAGCATCTTAATTAATATATGTAAGAAGGACAGTGACCAATATGTTTCAGGCATGTAGCTTGCTGTTCTTGATTTTTTTTCTTTTCTGTTCAGAAGCTAAATATTAGCTAGCTGTTCTTATGAAAATCAGTCTTAGAGTATATAAAAAAGATTTGTGGATGATTGCAAGCAACATTAAAGAATGAAGGGCCCCTGTAATTTGGGAGGCACTGTAAGTCTGTTACAAAGAAGGCTACGTATACTAGCTATTCTGAGAGTGTTTCTTTTTTCTAAACATTAGTTTTGTCCCTCTTACTTCTGTTTGCCCAGTTCTGTGCCAGAATCTGCTCAGGATGCTTGATTCTAGCAATTGTAGGACACTATGTTCCGGGTATCATGATCTCCTACATTGCCTGTGAGTATGTTTAATCCTTTGCATCCCTTTTAAAACTAAAGACACACTTTTTTTTAAACAAATATTGTAAGTTTCTAGGCACCTTTTAGCATACACAAGCATTTTCAGCAAACCAATTTAAAAGAAAACACAGCAAAATTTTCAAATGGTATTGTGAAAATCTTTCTGTAAAGCCAGTAGTAGAGCTTTCAAATGGTGATATCTATTTCCTCTGCCAGTTTCATGAAGAAATAAAGCTTGGGGATAAGGGCAATCGTGTTTTTAGTGTGGGGGAAGCTAATGCAAGCACCTGCCAGTTTGCAGTTTATTCAATTTCAGTTCTGGAATCTAAGGTTTTTTTTTCCTGTTTATGCATTATTAACAACATTGATAGAGAGATGGAGTGCTGAATTTGTACAATTCTGGTACTATGTCAGGCACAGGAAGAATTACTGAACATAAGCAGTGAGGGGGACTGACAAATTGATGGTCCTAGAGAAGACATTAATTGACTTAGCATCAGAGAATATATATGCTTTTAACACATATCTGAGTTCTATCCATATTTCCAGTACTTAGTATTCTGCTGTGGCCACTGGTAGTTTACCATGAACTCATTCAAAGAATGTATACCCGTTTGGAGCCCATCCTAATGAAACTGGACTACAGTATGAAGGTGGAGACTTTGCATCTTAAACATGAAAAGAAAAGTAAGACAACCGCTGCTTACTACTTAAAATACAGGTCAAAAATTACTAAAAAAAGGCTGGACTGACTGGTTTCTCCAGTGGGAACAGGGCCTAGAAAGCCTGTAGAAAATGTATGGATGTCAATTTTCAAATTGGGATAAGGAATGCAAAGAAGCACACACTGTAAAAAAAACTTTTTATAAAACAGTATTTTCTTGACCCTTTTTCTGTAGGACTAACTCACAGAAGCCATGGGCAATATTAATTTTGTTTTACTCTACAGAGCGTCAAGGAAAGATTGAGCCAGAAGCTGGTAGTGAACCAATGGCAGAAACAGAAAGTGAGAGTGAAGCAGAACTGTCTGGCTACTCTCCAGTGGTAAGGGTGGAAGGGAAAAAGCAAAGGGCAAAGCATGATCAGGTGAAAGAAGGGTGAGGCTGACACAGATAAAGAGGCTGGAGACACAATGACTGAGTGAACTTCACATTGCAGAGGGCTGTGTGTGAGGACCATCATTTGGTTTGCATCATTGGATGCTTCAACCCAGTAGCAATAGCAATAGCACTATATTTATATACCGCCTATCAGGGCTTGCAACCCTCTCTAAGCAGTTTACAATGTCAG
>JANHJO010000001.1:1311345-1324542 GCA_032468235.1 Pseudoxyrhopus heterurus
AAAAGAAGGCTGATGTTTTTCACAATATAAAAATATAAAAAATGCTGTAATGTCACGAACAAGGTATGGAATAATAACATTTTCATCTTTTACTGAAAGATGAAACTGTTTTTTACTGCTTTTACTGAAGAACTAACATCTACAATGCAACACATTTGGAATTCTCTTTTACTTAAATGTCTATAACAGAAATGAATTAACAAGTGAACTGTGTCTATGAGGTGGGTGAATTTAAACAGGAAATTCTAAATCCTTTTCAGTTTCAGCTGGGAGGAATACTCACTAGAATAGAGGCATTTGCTCTGTGGTTGAAAATCTCCATGGTCTCTTTTAACACAATGTCAGACCTGAATCAACATAAAAAAATATACAGAATTAAAAGAAAAGAACAAATCATATAAAACCCTGAATGTTCTTGATGAAGCACTTGCTCAGTGACTAAGAAAATAAGAGAATACAAGGAATAAAACATTGGCACTTCAGAGGTTACATAACCATGAAATCATCAGTTGAACATCACTTGAAGATAACTTTTCTTGATTAAGTTTTACGGTAGAATTATCTGCCTTTGGAAAGGCTGACCCATTCTCATGCAGCTTCCACAGCCTCTGAAAATCATGTGACAGCCAGATATGCTTTTGAGAATAGTTGTGGTTGGGTGTTGGTGAATGATCTGTCACCTTGTGGGGAGTCATCTTTGACATGTCGCCATCATTTATCCAATGGAAAAGGTGTTATGGATGCCTACCCCATGAGAGATCAGAATGGCTGGGCCCCATAGAATACCATTCTCGGTTGTAGCTTCTCTTCCTGAAATTATATATCTCCAGGAGTCAGGTTGCCTCCCCACTTTCTTAATTAATGAAGACTTTTACCCTTTACAGTGAATTCAATCAGGAAGTTTTTTTTATTAGGCAACAACTTTTAAATGATAACTATTATATTGTTTGATTTTAATGTTTCAATTTCAGGCTGTTTTTAGTCTATATTACTGTAAATTGTTGAAGTACAGTCCATAGAACTGTAATCAATCAATCTGGAAACGTGTGACTCCTAGAAGACAACGTACAAGGCTATATGCAAAGAATATAAAAATAATCCACTGTGTTCTGGTGCTATGAAATGATAGCGGAATCACTGCTGCTTCAGCAGGGTGACTCCAGAAAATCCTTATTTAACAAAGTTCCATTAAAGGAACTTCAAAGGTCAGTTATTTCCCAAACCTGTAATACCTAGCGTACAGGATGAGCTTGGATTAAATTTAAGATACACTTCATGCTAGACCAGCATAGTCATCACAAATCAAATACTTCCATGCCCGACAGTCAAATCTAAGAATTTATACATCCCTGGGGAAAAGGTGTGATATTTTCAATTCTCAGAAGTGCCAACTTTCATTTGAACTCAACTGTCACTTTTGGGGAAAAGTGCTGCATTTATCTGCTGCTTCTGTTTTTGCTCTTTGTTCAAAAGTTCATTACACCTACTCACATTTCACTATACGCAAGAATTACTTGTGTTTGCTTGCCCAAGAAGGGAGTTTTTCTTTACTTTTCTTTTTATATGCCATTTTAAAAAAAGTCCTCAAGTGGAATTTTTATTGAAGGACGTATGTAGTACAATGTTCTCCTCTGAAAGCTATCAGAAGCCACTTCAGGTAGAAAGAAAAGAGTATCCTAAATTCCCCAAGTTTGCACTTGCCCTGTAGAGTTACAAAAACTCTCAAAAGTTTGTAAATCAGAGAAATAAAACCTATTGATTTCAGCAATATTTCCTTACATACAATGAGTATGGGATTGAAACATGTGGTCCCTCTCTGCTTTAAAATGCTCCCTGCCAGCAAAATTCCCATTGAATGCTTTAAAAAAGGAGGCTCTCTGCAGCATCTCAGTGCTGAGGGATGCCCTCTTTTGAACTACTACAAATAAATCTGGGGTAATTTCAGCAAATACTTAAAGAGGATGTTTGCTTATAAATTTACAGTACATTGTATAACAAACATTTCTTATTGTTGTAAATGGTCTTTTGTTTTATGCAATGAAAGAATATTCCCCTAAAGCAAGGCAAGTGAAGTATTTAAGGATTTACAGATCATACCTCATGGAAATAAGAATTGTTCATTTTCTTCCTGTGATTCAACACTAAGAAAAACCCCTGCTAGCCCCTAGCCCCTTCCTAATATGGCTTGGGAACCTCTGAAAGGCCAGAGCTACAAGTCAGCCTCCCCTCTTTTTGGTGAGCTACAGGCATTCCATAATATGACTAAACATTTTCCATTTACCTGTTGACATTTTTGCAGCAGACATTTAACACTGCAATTGGGAGACCTAAAATCAAGTAGCCAAATTTTGGGCATTTTACTGCTAACTTTCATCGATTCATTTTTTAAAAGCTTTGCTCTGGTACTTACTGTGGTGGTAGGATCTGGCACTGGAGCAACATCAGGGAGATGAGCCTCAGTGAGGCTTCAACAGCCTGGACTCGTGCAACGTCAGGCAGAAAGACCTTTTAAAGACACAGACCTTAGTTTTGAAACAATCTATCTCCAAGTCTTCACCTTTCTAAGATCTAGTCAACATGGAACCCGTTTAGTATTCCTTCTGTACTATTTCATGGCTGCCTCAATTCTTCTTCCCTGTCATCTCTTATTGTTTCATCCTTTTTACCTCATCATTTTCTCATCCAGACTGTTTCTGGTTACCAGTTTATGAACTCTCAAAACACTGAGAAGTTTAGTTTTGCCAGTTAATGGATGAAAGAGGCGATGGGAAAGGCTCCTGGAAAAAAAGCACTGCCAATCAGAGTTGGCAATGCTAAAGCACTAGGACAGATACCCTGACAGAAGGCAGTTACTTGCTTTTTCTCCTCATGTACAAAACAGAACAGTCTTTGAGTTAAGGATCTGTATTTGTAAACAGGCAGCTCTCTTTCTAATTGAAGAATGAAAGGAAAATGAATACCTTGCCCTGCAGGTGGCAGATTAGGAAACTCAGGAATTCTGGAGTTGCTATGCGATGGCACAGAGCCTGATTGACATGGCAGCAGGCATACAGGACCTAAGCAATGGAAAGGCAAAACAACAGTGGACTGCTGAAATCTTATTCCTCCTTTCCCCAGCTGAAAGAGGAAAAAGAGGCTCATCACACCACAACGGGTTGCAAATAAGATCAAATGGTCAAAAGTGTTACCTTTAACCCGCTCATAGAAGAAGTAGGACACACGGTGGTTGAGAGAAGACATGGAAGCAGTCGGTCATCTTTCTTGGTGAGCTTTTCCGCTATTTGCTGGGAAATCTGCAAGAAAACCACAAGAGAAACTCTTGGTCAATTGACTAGATAAAAAGGAAAAATAAAAGCAGCAGGAGCAACCCTTCCAGAAATATTAGACAACGGGACTTGGAGGCTGAGTCCTCTTCTATAGGATTCTATGTCTATTTTAACTTGCTTTCACATCATAAACAACAGGACTAAATATTAGTCTCCCTCCAGACATCACAAGCTCAGATCAGAAATATAGCAAGGATGTAATTCAGCAAGACTGGTTTGATACTAGTACCATTACTATTAGTGGTATTAATTTTTTTTCTTCTATTCAATTGTGTCTGATTCTCGGAAACTGCCTGGATGAATTCCTGCAGTTTCATTGGCAACATTTCCCAGAAATGCCATTGCCTCATTTATTTTATTTATTGATTTAGAAAATTTATATTGCCACCTACTCGCACATGGTGACTCAAGGCGGCTTACAAAGATATAAAAACACCATATAAAAAAGAATAAAAAAGAAAAATAATAACATGATAAAATAATAGCCCTCCACACTAGTCCTTCTTAGGGCTGAGAGAAAGTTACTCTCAGGAGGAAAGTCACCCTGTTGGCTTTGTGCCTAAGGTGAGACTAGAATTCTGGGGCTCCTGGATTCTAGTCTAGTACCTTAACCACTAGATCAAACTGGCTCTCAAGATTATTAATGCTAAGTACCATTGCAATGCTGCCCAGCAATGCATTGTAGGCAGTACGTTTTCTCTCCACCGATATCAATATGATCCACAGGGCCAAGAAGCAACACTTTCACTGCAGTTGAGGCCAATGATATTATCAACCTCTGCTGCTTTAATAGACTATGTTGCCAATGGCTGATAAGTATACATGCAAAGTCAACTCACACCTGCTTTTTGGCCTTTTGATGTGTGAGGTGCCCTCCTGGGATGCCACAGGATGCAGCCAGGGCTTCTGTGAAAGCAGCTGCCAAGCATTGACACCAATCATGTGCTGGCTCAGCTGATTTTGGAAATACTGCTGGTAAGGAATAAGAATACAGTAGAAAGATTACATGTATATAAAATAAACTCTTTTTATAATTCCCTACAATGGTGCAAGAGCAAGACAAGTCAACTAGTACTGACATGCTGCTAGGCTTCACGCCCGTGAAGAAAACTCTCATTCTCTAACAATCCAAAAAATTACTGCAAATTCAGAATTCTTTTGCTTCATATAGTTCACCTTGATTTCCCTTTCTTTTATTGTTCATACAGATATCTGTTACTGTAGAAGTTTAATTTGAAAATAATAGCAATAGCAATAGCAATAGCACTGTATTTATATACCGCCTATCAGGGCTTGCAACCCTCTCTAAGCGGTTTACAATGTCAGCATATTGCCCCCAACAATCTGGGTTCTCATTTTACCGACCTCAGAAGGATGGAAGCTGAGTCAACCTTGGAGCTGGTGGGATTCGATCAGCCAAACTGCTGATCTGCAGTACTCTGTTAACCACTTGAGCCACTGCTCAAATAAACCAGTGAAATGGTTAGTGTATAAATTAAAGGAAGAGAAAGAAAAGGATTTTGAAATGTCAAGAGGGAGATACTATAACAATGGGCAATGTGGCTATACAAAAAAAACCCTTTTTTATCAGTGTTACTCTAACTTGTATAAAGGATCTGATATTCCCTTGGAATAAAAGGATCATTACTTAAAAAACAAAATTTATCAAGTCTTACAGAGAACCAAGGACAGATTATGAACGGACCTGTAACAATAGGTAAATTTTCTGAACTTATAAAAAATATTAAACCAGGGAAACTAGCAGGAGCAGATGGATTACCAGGTTCTTAGTACAAATGCTTTGAATATAAACTTTTACAACCCCTCCAAAATATGATGAATTCTATACTATGGGGGGGACTTGGAAAAAGGCTAATATAGCATTAATACATAAAGAGGGATGAGATTTAACTCCAGCAATAAATATTATTGAATAGCAATTATAAGTTATTTACGATGATTTCAACAGACAAATTGAAAATAATTATGGAAGAAGTTATTCATGAAGACCAATGTGGATTTTTACTTAAAAAGACAATTAAAAGGTAATATTGGAATGGTATTAGACATTATAGAATACTTGAAACAGCATAATGAAAAACAAGCTGCACTAAATTTTTTAGATGCAGAGAAAGGCTTTAATGATTTAAAGGGGCCTGTTTATGTGAAGTTTTAGAAGATAAGATCTTTGAAAATAATTTTATAAAATGGGTAAAATCAAGTTATACCTCACAAAAAGCAGAAATGGAGATTTAACAATGCCAAAGGGAATAAGACAAGCCTGCCTATTATCCCTTTCTTGTTTATCTTGGGTCTTGAAACTTTGAATAGAGATATAAGGCAAGATGAGAAGATATTAGGTATACAGATTTAAAAAGAGGCTTACAAGTTGAGAGCTTTGTAGATGATTTGTGTTGGTATTGGAAGATGCTTTAAAGGGCATTGAATTATGCGATAGAACAGGGGTGTCAAACTGGCGGCCCACGCAGGCCATGCCCACCCCAGCTCTGCGAATGGGAAAAACATTGTGAAAGATCATGTGATGACATCGTGACGCCGTGGATTTGACACCCATGCGATAGAATGTTGTGGGCCAGTTTCACAAGAGGAAGGCGGTGCATTTCAGAAGAATAAGAATTAGTTCAAATAATTGGTGTGAGAGAAAGAGGGTGAAGACAGTCCCTTTCTAATAGTTCTCACAATATATATTTGATGTAGACAGTGGAGTCCTTCAGTGTTGCAAGATTCTGTCTATAGGTGTGGAACAATAAAGAAATCTGCTTGGAAGAATCACTATGTATCTTTCTTGGTTTTTGGTCTGACCATCAACAATGAGAAAATTAAAAGAATTTGATGCATTAGCTAGCTTTCAGATTAATAAACTGAAGACAAAGAAAACAACAGAAATATGAAGATACAAGACCAAATAGAACTGATGAACAAAACAGGATTCAATATTAGAAAAATGTAAAACATTTGGGTGTTTATTTGATAAATATAAATTGTAAGTGGTTTCAAAGTAATTATGTTAAGACATGGAATGAAGTTTAAAAAGATAAGTTAAGATGTTAAAAGCTACTGTTGTCATTGTTGAGGAGAATCAGGCTTTACTGTGGCATTTTCAGTGAAGTTGGAGGTAACAAGATAAAGTGTAAGCCCAGATACATCATAATGAGAACTTATTTTATTTGTTTAATCTACATAAAGACTGGGAGACCCATCTCACATAAGTGAGTCTGAGTGGCTTACAAACTTAGGTATTCATTCCTATTCCCTGTAAATAGAAATGCAAACAAATCTGATTGCACTATGTGGAACATCAATATCACATCTGCTATGTGTTCTCTAATTGGCCCAGAGCACAGAGGTGAAAAATAATTATGTGAGAATATAAGTGAAACATAATGCCTGTAAGCAGCCATCGATTAAGAATAAGAGAAAGTTCTGATGGAGAAATGTAATGGCCAGTTTGTAGTATCCTCAAAATTCAAGGAGGTCAGTCTCTTTGCCACTGCATCCATTACCTTCTTGAGCTGAGTGCTCAAAGATTGCACCCTGGTAGAATGCATCCAGCAGGGCTTGATGATCTTCAAGCAAGCTGGTGTAGAAGGTGTTGGAGACTGATGGACAGGTGCGATCCATGCTGTCACATAAATGGGTGAAACACTAAAGAAAGGGAAAAAAGGGCAAATATTACAATGCCGATGGAGCAGATTTAAAGGTGGGTAGAAGGAATAATACCCTAGACCAACACAGGGAAGCTGTGCTGCTGAAATAAGATAAATATACTCTCCGTGGGTCCATCAGCAAAGGTCACAGATTGCTTGGTGGCCAAATGGGTTGAACGGTGGAAGGTGTGTCGGGGGGGGGGGGGTAAATGCAGGACCTACAGAGCACTAATTTCTTGGAAAAGCAGGAGGAAACAGTCCCATGTTATGAGGATTCCCAGCTGAAAGGGAGCAAAGGTACAACCACATTTCAAAGCTAGTAAGAAATCACAGCACCAAGTGCAGCACTTTGGGTAGGTGCTATTAAAAATGGGACACTCCTTGGCTGCTTCTGCCACCATTGGTATCATTTCGGGGTGGGGGAGCAGTGTTTCCAAACAATCAATGATTTTAGAGGGCCACATGTCACTACAAAGATTGAGAACTCCTGGGCTAGGAGGGTAAATAAATCAACAACTGTTTCTGAGATCTTTCCTTAATAGAATGGTAAGACATGTGTGAGGTAATCTGAACTGTCTTGTCCCCCTTGAAAGGTAGACCAGATCTGGAAATAGACTCCATATGATGACAAGGACTACACTTTAGTAAGATCAATAGTAAGTATCTCAATAGAAATAGGTTATAACAATGGCTTATTGCAAGTCTACCATGCTTTCCCTTCCCTCCCTTTTATACCTCAGGGAATCAGGGATGTTGTGGGGGCTACTCTGACTTTCTTTGTAATGCTCTCCTGCCTCTCTGGATTTAACACGTGTGTGTTCTACAACTGGGCTTTTCCTCATCGTCTCTGGATTTCTTCTCTAAGACCATTTCCCTGATTGTCTACATTAAGGAAACAATGTTACATGAGACTTAGATTCAATATGCCACATGTTGAAAAGTATGCTGGAAAACCGAGACTTGAAACCATCAAGCTTTCAAATCCTTTTCTAAAGATTTATAATTTAGTATGATTTTTACAAACAAATCCATATGGGTAAATTTGTCAGGGCTTTTAATCATGGAAGATATTTAGAAACTCCATGTCCAGACACCTTACGCTACTGAATACGAGAAACTGAGAAGAAGAAGCACAAGAGGGCTGTCAATTTTTTTTTCCTGTCTTGGTACCAACTGCTGAACCAGACACATCTGATTCTGCAGGACTTTTTTAAAATCAGATTTACAGTAAAGGTTTTTCTTACCTAAAAAAAAGCTGTCCTATACACAGAACTCAATAATTCTATAATGGCTTCTAATTAAATGAAGCCATATTCCCTAGCTGAGGAGAGCCTTGAGGGATGAGTGTGTCAGCATACATATGGATTGTGGCAACAGATGATGAAGCTGAATGAAGAGAAGGAAAGAGCCAGCAACAGAACACAGCTGGCTAAATTTAAAAAAAAAAGATCGGATAAGGCATGGATACTTACCATGAGGCTTTGTTCTCGGAGCCTGCTTTCTTGATCTGTTGGCTGAGTCAGTAGTATGGGTAGCAGAGTTAGGAAGTGACTAGCAGACGTGCAAAATTCCTGCAAACTAGAAAACCATTTGTGTTTATGATTTAAGACATAAGAGCTAAACTCTGAAACCCCACCAAAGCTACTCAGTTTTCTCCATCCTCTAACTAGTTCAATTCTTGCAGTATAGGGGCTTCTATTTTGAGACATTATTTGCCATGCCCTGCTTTTTTTTTTAAAAAAAAAGACATAGCAGGAGAATAGAACCATCCGTTATTCAGCCATACCCATTCTTTCTGTGATACAATTTTCCCTGCCCCTATTTTGTTGAAAATAGTATTACAACTTATTTTGCCTTCTTATTCTGTATATCTTGCAAGTTTCTTACCTTTGCTTTTCTTGATCTTTCTCTTGGTTGAAATCACTGGCAAAGAAGGCTGACATCACTGCAATTAGATCTATTAGCAGTGTAATATGCCATGGCTGCTGTAGGACAAAGAAAAGAGTGCATATTCTGAAAATTGTCTAGGGGTCTCCAAAAGATCAAGGAATATCTCAGTGAATTCTGCATAAATACTGCTGAATTTTGTGCAAGATGCAGACTATACCAATGCAAAAAAGCAGGAAGGAAGGAAGAAAGGAAGGGGAAAAGGAAAGAAAGAAAGAAAAAGAAAGAAAGAAAGATAAATAGATAGATAGATAGATCTGTCTAGACAAAACTATCTTGCATGACTGTGAGGCTCCTGCAGCATTGAGATAAGATTAGTATGAAATTTCAGTTTTAACTTAAATCAAATCTGCAGCCTTTCTTGATTGCTCATGTGCACTTTAAACGCAAGACATCGGCTGTGGAAAACTCGAGCAAAATGAAAACTTCCAGAAGTCAACTGATGAGGCTAGCCATAGTACTATTCTCTCTAGTTCCCTGCTGTCCTGCAATAAATATGATTTTTGTCTTTTAAATCAAACATAAAAATGCCAATTTAAATTATGCTCATATAAAAAAACCCTAAACAAATACATACAGCAAAATTTGCCTGCCATCCACCCAGATTGTTTTTCTGAAATTGAGCTGATTGTTTAAATAATACCTCTTTCTTACCTGCTTGATACGGGAGCTCTCCAAGATGTCCCTCACTAGATGCATCACGAAATGGGATAGGTCTATGTCCCTGCAGAAGGTGTACAGTAGTTCTGAATTACATCGTGTAGTTAACAAGTTGCAAATGACACGAAGAACAGGACGAAGATGCGAAGCACCCTCAAGCATTCCTTCTAAGACCTATAAAAACATATTAGAAACAGAAACATTCAGCAAACTACCAGCCCCTAAAGTGTGACATTTTACAGTTTACTCATTCTAATCATACTGTATTCAATAATATGTACAACCATCACTAAGCTCACTCAATATATCTCCTACAGCCATTTTCCCCAGAATCAATGGCATGTTCTGGTTTAGCTTTTGGACTCCCTCGACCCCTACAAGAACACTGACTTTCTTGACTTTTTCTTCAACCCTTAAAGATTTACTTCATCCTTCAATTTCGTGCCTCACCAGTTCATAGGAGTAATAGCTAAATGATCAAAATTGAAGGTGTGGCTTTTATCCATCAGGGAGGTGGCTGGAAACTATAGAAGTGAATTTGGAAGGAGAAATGACAAAGCTAATAGCGTAAATGTATTAACTAAAAAGAAGACAAGGGACGATGGTTAGAATACATTTGGTTGTGCAACCGAGCGTGGTAGAATGAATTATATATATTTTTTTCCTTTTTGTCTGCATAGAGGATATATTGAAAGAGAAAAAAAAATATAGAGATGGGGTAGCAATATTGGATTAGTGTTATTTGTGAATATAAGTGGTATTTTTAAGAGATGGTTTAAAACAAATATTTAAAATGAATTGAAAGTATTTTATGGAGAAATTAATTCTAAAAGACAATTAAAAAATGTTATAATGCAATGTTATTAACTAAACTGAATTGGCTAATAAATTGTGAATAATGAAGTCACAGTAAATATTTTGATTGGATAAATATGAATCTATGGAATATTGAAATGATTTTTGGTTTAAATGAATTTAGTTTGTTTTTATTTTAATAAGATTATGATAAATTGATGTAGACTTTAAACTGTGACAATGATACTGCTTTAACCAATTAATGAATTATATAATGAATTTAAAATAGAATTGTCAAGTAACTGAAATAGTAGTAACAATGTGAAATATAAATTGAATTTATGATGCTGGTTTTATATAAAAATAAAAATAAATAAGAAGAATTTTTAAAAGATTGATTTAATAGAATTTTATAATCTGATATAAACCCCTAGAATGTATAAAATATACTAAGAAGTTTTTTTTTTATTATAATGACAAATATTATGTTTTGAATTTGTATGTTAAAAAGAACGCTCAGAAATAATTGTTCGTGGAATGAGAGAATTTCTGTAACATAAAAATAATAAAAAATTATTAAAGAAAGAAAGAAAGCAATGCTAATCACCCTGATAAATGATAGGATAGATATCAGGGAGCAATGAAATTGCCATTCATTTCAATTTAAGAGCTCTTATATTATTTTCTAAAGCCTTCTATATTCTACCTGAAGCCTTGAGCACACAAAGAGAACAAGACACACTTTTTTAAAAAAAAAGCTGAGTCAAAAATGGAGTCATTTCTTCTCAGTTCATTTTCATTCTTAAAGAGAATGATAAATGGTAGAAAATTAACTGGTAAGTACTCTTTGGGAATTAATCTCTCTGGCAGAATTTGACTTAGCGCAGTGACACTTTTAAAAGTTCTGCCATTCCAGATTGGTTCAAATCCTTTTTTCACTTCTCCCATGATTTAAAAGTTGAAATTCAACTGTCTGTTTAGAAATCAGATGGGTCATAACTGTACAAACACTTAGGTTTCATCACTTTTCCTTTCATTTATAAAGGATGGATTTTCAGACATATATGAGGATGGATTTTCAAGGAGGTTTGTGAAGACATTCCTTTGGTCATAAATATCCCCGTATGGAAATATCCATAGGTACAATGCAACAGAATTGAATGGGTCTAGATATTGTTTTCCACTGGGGTAATTTTCCCATGAATGGCAAGGGACCAATTTACTTGTGGGACTGCCTCTCCACAAGGCTTTCTGCCTATCCTGTGAGGCCAGATAAGGTAGGTGTGCTCTGGATCCCATGCCTTAAATGTTGTTATCTACACCTCTCCATAGCTGTCCCTTCCTGAACTTTCTTTGTATTTCCTTGAAGACATTTCAATTCTCATTAAGAAGCTTCTTCAGTTCTGACTGGTGGAGAATGGAAAGATTTATGTTCCTTGCAGTCATCTGGTCATTAGCACTCTCTCTGAGACTCATTGACGCTATTTGGAGGTTCAATCAGAAGAAATTCCAGTTGCCTTTTGAAAAAAGCACCTTTGGGACAAGGATGACTAAGAATCTCCATAGACACCCTTCCTGCAGCTGTCTAGCAGTCCTTCCACTTTTCTTATCTTCCAGAAGGGTGTAAAAAACTGATATTTCTAGCAAGTGTTGGGTAAGGTTTGAGTGCAGCAATATGGTATGTTGATGTATAGAAGAGTTTGTGCCATTAATTTTCACTATGATTGTTTCAGAATTTTGTCCTTATTATCTTATGAGCCCATGACTATGGTTACCATAAGGGCAGCTATGTCAGTCAAACAAACAAATAAATAAAAACCACCTTGTCACTTTCACTTATGGGAAATCCAATTGAGAGCCAGTGTTTTGAGAGGGCTAAAGTTTTGAACTTGGGCTGCAGCTCCCATGTTGAAGTCCCTCCTAGGCTAAGGTGCTCACAGCCTGACTTTGGGGTGATCACTTTCTCTCATATGAAAATGTTCTTTCATAAAGCACTACATAAATCATATGGTCATTAGTGAAACATACAGAAATGATACTGATGGTACAATATGTAAAATCACATCAGTGATAATACTTTATTGAATTTTGTCAATTAGCACTAAAAATACTACAATAAAAAGGATCATGCTACTATACAATAGTATTTTGTCAATGGACAAATATTTACTATCAATATAAAAGAATGAAAGAGTTGCCAAAAACCAGATGACACTAAAACTGTTTCATCCAATTGCTCTATATTCATTGAATATATAACTAAAAATTTGTGGACAGAAAAATGGAATGTTTTCTCCAAAGTTAGTTAAATTTCCCCAAACTTTTAATATATATATGATTCTATCATTCCTGAAAAATCTCAGTAGGAAAATGTTCCTCCTGATGTCTTCTTTTAGGATTTAATTGAAGGATAGGAAGATAGGAAATTTGAAAACAGAGATTATACTGAAAGACAGGACTTTCTCGATTAATTCTTGGCCACTTTGTGACCAAATTACAACTCGTGAATATTTCTCCCAAGGTTCTTCTTTAAAATAGTTTACCAGGCAAATTTTCCCCATCAATTCGAATTAAAAGGGACAGAAAATATAGTATAAATTTGTTCTGCCTTACATTAGTAAAACTTTTAGGAAGAAAAACAAAATCATACAGTAAAAAAAGTTGGTTCAGAAATAATACCACCAATCTAGAACCCAAAATTCTGCAAATGGGGAATTATGGGAGCATCTATCTATCTATCTATCTATCATCTATCTATCTATCTATCTATCTATCTATCTATCTATCTATCTATCTATCTA
>JANHJO010000002.1:52218-64831 GCA_032468235.1 Pseudoxyrhopus heterurus
TTGGAGTGAGCTTATCATTTGGCATTCGGCCCGGAAGGTGTTTGAACATTTGCTGAAAGTAATTGGTAGCCAGCTTTTTATTTTGTTCGCAGAAGAAATGCTTCGTTTTAAATAAAAAAAACACTGTACCTTTTACAACTGGTGCCGATCCGGGTGTTTGGAGCGTGGGACAGAACATTAAGAGTATGGCAAGATAAACACAACTCTTGTGTTTATCAGATTCCTTTTGTTTATTATACCACTGAGAAAACAATGGAGGGGAAAGATTTCAAGACTCTGTGAAACTACACCTGATTAAACTCATTACAGACTACTTACATTTGCAGCAGTAACTAATTTAGCTTTACTTTTAGTGTGCCAAGGATATGAGATGCCCGTATTTGCAGTGGTGTTGATGGGGCTGTTATTTTCCATATTCCCATCCTATGAAAACACGCCAATCAAGCAACCCTACTATTGATTTCATGGCAACTACCCAAGCCATTCAACAATCATTGATGATTGCAATAAGATCATGCTTTACATGGCCTCAAAAATGGCTGGGCCATCGCAGATGAGGCCCTAACTTGTGTAGTGAGTATCTTGCCCTCAAGAAGCATCATCTTGTTAGCAAGAGGAGAGAAGAGTGAAATGCAAGGATTGTGTTGGCCAGGTAGCTTTTTACATGAGAAAGTAAAAAGATCCTGAACCAATGAAATGGCTCAATGCCATGCTATCTGCTACAGGTAGTCCTCAATTTACAACCACTATTGAGCCCAAAATTTATGTTGATAAGTGAGACATTTGTTAAGTGAGTTTTGCCCTATTTTACGACCTGTCTTCCCACAGTTATTAAGTGAATCATTGCCATTGTTAAATTGGTAACACGGTTGTTTAGTGAATCTGGCCTCCCCATTGTCGCAAAAGGTGATCACATGACCCTGGGATACTGCAACTGTCATAAATCGTCCGAATTTTGATCAAGTGAGCATGGGAATACTGCAACGGTTGTAAGTATGAAAAATGGTCATAAATCACTTTTTCAGTGACGTTCTAACTTTGAACAGTCACTAAATGAACTGTTGTAAGTCGAGGACTACCTGTACTTCATTGGAAGCAAACATGGCCCTAGACACAAACCCTTAAGCTAAGATTCCAGTTGTATTTTGACTGCCTCCCCCAACCCGTTGCGACTGCCATTTTTTCCTCCTGAAGCAGCACCCTAACAGATGTTCTTTCCTGTATGGGAAAATGCAGCGTAAAACAAAGAAATATTCTCCTGCTAAAGCTCAACATCTGTTTGAAGCTGTCTGGCCCAGGGTCAGACTTTAATTATTCTGACAGGTTGCTTCATGCCTTTAATTTTCCATGAAATCTGATTCAAGAGGCTGCTTGTCTGCAGGCAGCTCTTGGGATTCTCCGAGCAAGGTTGCACATGACCCAGGTGCTTATTGCCAAATATGCAATGTTTTTTTGAGATGTTTCTTGAAATCAATTTTTGCTTTTTAGAAAAAAGGAACTATTGTTGAACTGCTAACATGAAGAAACTTAGCATCCTGTTTTCACTGGAAATACATTTTAAAAAATGATGCAGCCAATATTTTTTAAAGGAGATTTCAATAGGCATGGCAGATACTATTTCCATCAAGATTTTGGTATTTTATTTCTCCCCAGGACAAGGGGAAAAATTGGTTTTGTGTAATTTTATTTGAGACTTGCCTTGCTGTTACTGACTCTTACACTGGATATTAAAATTACTGATCTACTTGAGACAGTCAGTTCTTTTTGTTTTTTTCCCCTGTAAATATGTGTCTGATATAATAAATTACAAGCCAAGCATGCAAGTGTGCTTCCCTTTCCAGACTTCAACTGAACCATCAGTAAATGCTACTTTTCCTTAACATTTTGAATCCAGGCCTCTCTGACTTGCATTGGATTTGGTTTTAAATAAAGAAATTATGAATTATGAAGGCCAGACAAGGAATAATGGATGGAAACTGAACAAGGAGATTCAACCTGGAAATAAGGAGAAATTTTCTGACAGTGAGAACAATCAACCAATGGAACAGCTCGCCTTCAAAAGTTGTGGGAGCTTCATCACTGGAAGCTTTCAAGAAGAGACTGAACTACCATCTGTCAGAAATGGTGCAGGCAAGGTCTCCTGCTTGGGTGGGGGGTTGGACTAGGTCCCTTCCAACTGTTAATCTGTTATATCCCGGGGATACAGAGAATTACACCTTATAGCCCCATTAACCTTTCATATCAAGGTTTTAATCCAAGTCATTAAGTTGCATGCATGAAACAAGAGTATACAACTTTTCAGCACAAGGTCCTTCCAAACCAAGGGGATCCAATCTTGGCAACTTCAAGACCTGTAGTCTTCAACTCACAGAATTCTCCAGTCAGCAATGGGAATTCTGGGAGTTGAAGTCCACAGGTCTTCAAGTTGCCAAGATTGAATACCGCTGGTCCAAAGCATTAAGCTACCCTCTTAGCGTAAAAGTGGTATGGCCAATCCACTTTAGATAGTGCTCCAGACCAGGGGTCTCCAACCCCAGGTCCATGGACCGGCACGCAGCATGCCAGAAACTGGTCCACACAAACAAGTGAAACCCCATTCGTGGGATGCAGGCAGCACACGAAATCACATCCCCTCCGGTCCATGGAAAAGCCTCTCTCCACAGAACTGGTCCCTGGCACCCAAAAGATTGGGGCCACTGTTCTAGACATTAGCACAAGCACATTGCTAACAATACAGCCCATCCCGTGTGTGTGTGTGTGTGTGTCTATATAGAGGCTAGAGAAAAATCACCTTAATTTCAAGGTCATCTTCCTTTTGGATGAATGTCTCTGAAATATTCAGATAGAACGGGGCAAGAACAGGCAATAAATATCCTTCCTGCCCCACCTCCAATGTATGTTATTCAACAGTAATTGCAAAAGAATTGGAAAATGAAACTTAATTATATAGCATGAAATTGCTATGATGGTTTTCAAACTTTTTTAGACTTGGGAACCTGTTTAGGGAAAAAAATCCAAGCTCTCCCAATGAAGAGGCAGAACTCTTCTACTATAATAGAAAATTAACTGCATTGGAGTAAACATTTTGTCTAGTGTATAATGATTGGTGCTTTGTTAAATTTTAGGAAAAAGCTGGGTTTTTATTTATAGAGTCCTGTTCTATGTCACAACTTGAGACTATCATTTCTCTTCTGGTGCTCCCCCTGGCCCTCCCCCGCTCCCAGTCTATATGGATCATACATATGAACAGGTGGAAATTCTTGACCGAACTTGTTTGGGGTCAGTAGAGTTGGCCATGATTAATGCTTAGAAAGAAAATCTCCAGGGAATATCAGAAGTATAAGCTAGACAGGGAAGTCAGAAAAATCCCAAGAAAGCAATGGCTATCTCTTTTGCAGCCAACGAAATTATAAGCTGGATGCATTATTGCAACTTGAGCTGAACTTGGGGAAGACCCTGAGGAAGAGATTTCCAGTTACAACAACAATAAAGAATGTCTTTGTGCATCTCCTCACGCAATCACCAGAATTCTTATGTATGCAGGATACCATGCACCATCTACATTTCCCAGCATGTGCTTACAGGGAAAATCTATAGTGTAAACTATCTAGAATTAGGTTACTTCTAAGAATAGGTTAAGTTAATACTGGGAATGAAAGCAGCGTTAAAATGAACAGGCAGGTAATGTGACATCCTGGCAAACAGTCATAAAATTTGGGCAGTAATTTAGATTTCATGCTCCAATTAAAGGAGCCAGAAGCTTTAATGGGGAAGATGCCAACGTTTGATGGTTTTGGTAACTATGTTATTTCCTGGCCAACCATATCACTAATACTCTACTGGATAGCTGAGGAAAATCAAACTATTGGCTTCCCTTCAATGAAGACTACAGACCCTTAACAAAGGTAATTGGAAGACTTCTATAAGGCACTTTGATCTTGCTGAAGATTATGAGATTATAAATAAAACAGTTCTAGTTCCAAACCAGTCTCTCATTCTGCTCACCCCTTTTGGCCTAACCAACCTATATGCCAGTCAATTACTGACTTCCTGCATCTTAATCACCTCTCTTTCCCTTACACTAATTGTCTTGTTTTTAAGTGTGGACAGTCAGACTGCTGGAAGAAGTGTTATCTAGAATAGCGGTCCCCAACCTTTGTAGCTTGGTGACCCAGCCAGGGGGGAGGGGAATCGGATCGCATGAGTGGTGGGCTGATGCATGCACAGCCTGACTTGATAGAGTGGCGGACTGGTGCAAGTTGAGCTGCAAGTGCGCACGCTCCAACCCGTCACTCACATGGCCCAATTCCGAGTAGGCCGCAGCTCAGTAGTGCGCTGTGGCCCGGAGATGGGGACCCCAATCTAGAATATGAATGGGGTCTTTTTCAATTCCCTAGAGGAGAGTTCCCTAATCTTTCCGGCTTTGCTGATGGGGAGGGAAGAGGGGATGGTTTCATGTGAGTGGCTGGCAAGCATGCACATGTGCAGATCCTTGAATGGGTCGCAGCCCAGGAATTGGGGACCCCTGCCCTAGAGCATAACACCCTTTTCTGCACCCTTCCTTCTTTCAGTTATCTCATTTCTCAAGATCTAAAGAAAGAATCTTCAGATGGGCTCATCCAACAACATGTACTAATTATTTCTTTATATATACACTTTATAATGTTTATTAGAGAAGGAATTGTTTATGGTCCCATTCTGGGAATTAATGGGGCCAAAATTAAGGTAGACAGAGCCAACAGGCTAGGCAATCTTAATATAAAGGCATCAGTTGCAAACACTTTTCCTCTTCGTGCATACTCATGAAGGGAAAAGGAGGGGCAGCGTGCAAGATGTATTGAATGTAAATTCTTCATTGAATACTCTCACACAGCAAGTTAGGATGCAGATTTATTTTTTCTTTAAAATAACATGGAATTTCCCAAAGCCTATTCCCCTACTGCCTGCTACAGAAAATAATTCTGTAAGGAAATAGGATGGATTGTCCTACCATTTTCCCGGACAGTCACTCCAGATTATAAGAAACGCATTTCGCCTCCCCGAGGCTTGGCAGTTCTGAATATGACAGTGAGGTACTATATTTCTCTGGTACTGTGTCTTCTGGTACATATTGCAAGTCTCTTAGAAAAAGAAGGGAACAGCGGGATGAGGGAAGAAGTCATATAAAACACTGTCTGGCCAAGGGAATGGGAGATAGCAAAAGTTAGCAAGATATCAAAACATGCAAACACCATTGAGAGATGATCCATCTGTACAAGTCTACATGCTTAAGAGGCACTGATAGAAATACAGGACTTGGCTTGTATTTTTTGTTTTTCATTCTTTTCAGGGTTTTGTTAAAAAGTAGTATTTTTTTTTCCTCGTGGTGGTGGGTTTTTATTTAAAAAAATAATAAAAAAAATGGTCTTTAGACAGACTACTAAAAACAACTCTGAGAGTAGAGCACTTTCTTCCTCAAGAGTCACCTTACGGAAGAGTTCAGAAAGGGTCAAATATTGACCAATAAATGGCTTTATCTGCTTCGTAATCTCAACTGGGGGCTTTTAGCAGGTAGACGGGTGTTGGGGAAGCTTCCTCATTCAGCTGGTTTGGTTACCAAGGAGAGCGGCTGGGCCTGCAACATAGCCAGGGCGGCCTGAGAAGACGAAATGGCTGCAAAAGTCGGAGGCGTAGTCAGAAGAGCCGCGGGGGGCATGGAGGTGAAGGGCAGAGCCCTGGAGAGGAGAGGTGACTGGCTGGTGAGGCTTGAGGAAGAGGAAGCAGCCTTGTTGGGCAGGAAAGACGCCGAGTGCAGAGACAGCTGAGCCCTGGCTTCGGGTTTGGTGGTCAAGGAGAGGGGCTGTGCTTGCTCAGAGTGGGTGGCAGCGGGCGCTGCGGGTGATGCCAAGGCAGTGGAGGGGGTGGCTGGAGAATCTAACATGCTGCCATGAGAGGACGCAGGGCTGTCACAGGACTTGTCAGCGGACAGGTATGGCATGCAGGGCTTCTTGCTCTTCGAAGCCATTGGATCTGTTAATAACAAAGAGGGCAGAGGTGTATTGATTCCTTCGTTGTCTCCTACCTTTCACCAAACTTGAAATTATCCTAATCTATTTTAATTCCGTAAAAGCTGGTTAGACTAAAAAAGAGAGCGGTTAAAGACGAAGCCATAAACTATACAGTTCCGAATCTACCATCCTAATGTAAATGGCAGATGACACTTTTTCAGCCAAATAGATAAAGGGCTGAAATGATTAAAAGCAGATTGTTTCCTTGGTTAAAAAATGTATTTATTCTGAAAGCAGCCAGCTTTATTCCCAGTCAGCATTGTAGTTAGGACCGTACCAAAGCCACAGCACCAGAAGTATTATTCTCATAATGCCGATTGTCCAGAAGCCAGCTTACATTATCTTTGAATATTGCTTTTAGGAACCAACAACTTGGAGTTATATCTCCCCCCACCATCAATCTATCCCTTCAACATCTGTTTCCCTTTTTAATCCTTGATGCCATTTTGAAATTCCTACCCAAATTAAGAAGCTAGGTTTCTTGATACATTTACACATCACCCAATTAGGAGACACTGTAAGACAGGCAAATAATAGCGATTTTGATCTTTCCCACGTTCTCTCACTTGGGGGATGGGTAGGTGGGCTAGTGCTGTTACACTCATTCAGGACCAGACTGATGGATTAGGACCAGATTGATCAAGTGGCAATGATACATACTTCCTGTTTCCTGGATGTGTTGCTGAGTTTGTTTCTCTCTTTTTCTTTTCTTTTTCTTACCCTGAAAAGGACAAATTTACCAAAAGTCAGAATCACATTGTAGACGTATTTAAAAACTTACAATACTTGAGGAGATAACTGCCATGCAAAACAATTTTATTTGAATAAGTCACTGTACCAGACAACAGCATGTGCTTTTTTTGTCATTATTTATGGTGAAGAAGACTGCCATAATAAAAAGATGTTCATCCAATTAAATATATATTGCAGAAAGACTATCTATAACAGAAACATTTGCTTTCATAAACTCATTTAAAACCAACTATCTAGTTGTTTATAATTATTCACTGAACAGAAATACATGCTTTGTAAATTAAATTCTCAAGATTAAAAACAGTCTCAAAAGACACATGTATGAAGTGTCAAGAAACAAAAAACAGACATGGCAACTCTGCCTGCAAATTTTATTTAGGGAAAAGAAAACAAAAGCACAGAAAATTGGGGGCTTCATAATGAGATGTTCTGCTATGTATTATTTGGCCATTCTGAGAATTTTATTCTTTATTGACTTTACTGCAGATGTGGTGACTATGAAAAATTTCCAGTAAGCAACAAATAAAGGCAAATATTGAGAGAGCAAACAAAAATGTTTTCCCAAAAGAGATTAACTGATTCTTCATCATTGTTTTAAATATCTTAGTTTGCCCAAATAAGGGATTATTAGGATTTGTTGTGAAAAACTAAGTTTTGCACACTATAACCTTATGGTTAATTTTAATCAATTCCTACTGGATCCTTCCTCAATCCCCCTTAAATCATTTTAGAAATGCATGGGCAAACTTTCACTGAATATTCAGAAGACAACTGCAGCTAATTGAGTCTCTCACTATTCCCTGCTGGAATTGGTTACCTATTCCCAGCTTTTAACATTATTATTTCTTTGTGTTTCCTTCATGATTGTTTATGTAGAAGATGACCAAACTGAGTCCGAGGGAGGGGTCAAACGCGTTATAAGTCATGGGTCTCTGCGCACCCACAAGAGATCTAAGTCCAGTCCACCCTGAATGCTTTCTTAATTCCTGCTCATTTCCTTTGACCGTTAGTAGCTCAGATTTTTGTAGAAAGCTTAAGCTTGCAATAAATCTTTATACTCATTTGAACTGCCTGAATCTCCTGATTTCCCCAGCGCTTGACAGTTTACAACTCAACTTTGAAGACAATTCTGAAAAATGAACTATAAATGAAAAATATATTTAATTGTCTATAGTACAGTGGATTGTGAATCTATAGATGCAGAGGTTCAGATCCCAGAATTTGAATGATGATGATGACTACTAGAAGTACCATTATTGAAGTATACATATCTGCAATTATGACTTACATAGTTATCTCGGGCAGACCAAGTGGGGTAGAGTTGAGAATGAAGCTGTCGTTCCTTCCGTGCTAACTCATAGTATTTGGCTTGCTCTTCACGGGACAACGAATGCCACTGAAGCATAGAAAAATATATTGTAGTCTGAACATGGAATAAAGCTTTAAATGAAGGTTGAAAATTTTGGTACTCTTTATGCAAAAGAACTCAAATGCTAATTGATTGTATCAGTCCACTTCCAACATCATACTGAGAAAATAATTGAAGGCACATGCATATTTGTAGCAACTTAAACCTACAAACAAAGCTTTAACGGCTTAATTCAAGTCAATGTTAAGAAAGTTTAAATTTCTTTTCCTTTTCCACATCAACTCCTCCACATCAACTCCTATGAGGATTGGAAAATCGCAACACTGCAGCAACAGGCAACATTAGGCAGAATTACGCAGCCCAGACATATACAAGAATCACCTGTATGCAACCTGCCAAATCTTGCTAGCCCAGCACATCTTTCTTACCAAAATAGAAACTATTCTGGTTCTACATGCAATGGAAAAAAGTTGTTCAATCCTGTGGTACACACTCTCTATTATCCATTTTCTTTCTTACAATCCAGCTCTTTTCTATCCCACTTTGCAACTTTGACTCGTCTTATGCATTCTTACCTCATCCACACTATTCTGGCTCTGGAGTTGATGTTGCTTCAGAATACATATGTGCCAGAGTTTCTGCCATTTTCCTTCATTTTTCCTGTTCCTCTAAATGCTTCAGGTCCTCTTTCTCAGCTGACATTCTTTACATCAGCGGTCCCCAACCTTTCTGGCACCAGGGACCGGTTTCATGGAAGGTAATTTTTCCACAATCTGGAAGGGGGATGGATAGATCCCACACATGCAAATGAAGCTTTGCTCGCTCGCCTGCCGCTTGCACGGACTGGTTCCTAGTAAGCCACGCACCGGTACTGGCCCAAGGGAGGGTGGGGACCTCTACATCCTTTTCTGAGCCATTTTATATTTAGACTTCTTAATATTCACTGATTATTCTTGGTTTATCCTCCATCTTCAGTCTACTCAACAAGATACCCTTAAGTCCTGAGTTTATAATCCCAGACAACTGACAACCTATTCTATCTGGTCAGAAGATGGACTTCGAACTTTTTTAGAATGGCATTGTGAAATAGCACAAGAATAATACATTAGTCACAATAAGCAAATTTTGAATGTGTCAGTAGCACATGACACAAATGGAGCAGAGAATCAAAAAAGTATGCTTATACCCGTCTTCCTAGGATCTGGTTGATAGCAGCACTCTCCTTCAACGTACACTCTGCCACAACCTTGGCGCGCATTTCCTTCATGTACAACATGAATGCATTCAGGGGCTTTTTTATATGGGGCTTCTTCTCCTCTTCCTTTTTGACAATAACAGGTGTTTTTCTGGAAGAGCCACATTTTTCATTACAGTCCCATAATCCACGTATCTATGCACTCTCTTTCCACCAACAAGGAACAGAAAACATGAGGCACAGTGAAGGATTATTATTTCTAACAAACTCTGTCACTATTAGAAGTGGTTAGCTGCTTAATGAAGTTTCATTTCACACCATGTCTATTGAGTCAAAGGTACTGAATACTGCAGAAATTGCTATGCCTATGAAAAAAGTCTTCACTTTCAAAGCTGCAGCACCTAGTAATATAGTGTGCAATATTCCGTACCTTTAATGGCTGATGGAAGAGAATAAGATACAGCGCATGATGGCTGTTCTCAAGATAAAAGTAGTGTAGGGGTGATGTGCCCTTGTGTAGAATTTGGAAGACATAGTTATCTGCTCTATCCAATTTATCCCAGCTATGTTGCATGTTAACAAAAGTCTGTTGCTATTTTACCTAACTTAAGAAGAGTCAAGGATTTCAAATTGGTGTCTAGTTCAAGAAACAGAAGATTGTTGTTTCCATTTGTTTAAACAAGTTAGGAAAAGCATGCAGGGCCAGAGCTTCTGGATTTCTTTCAAAGTCCTTAATAATAGCTCCATTTTCAGAGTCATGTAACAGACAGGGAAGGTGTGGAAAGGAAGGGGCCTGCAGCTTATAATCAGTGGCATGAGCAACTATCTACAGGGATGTTGTAGGTAAATGTTTTTCTCCACACAGCTGGAAGTTCATCTGGCGCTTTTTGAACATGATCATTGTTTTTCAAGCTTCCCTCCCCTCGTGCCAAATATGGTTCTGTTGTGTTCATTGTGCTAATGCCAGAGCCCTAATCCTTTTGCATTATTGCTTTCCATCTTTTCACTAGGTTGAAAGAATAAAAAGAAAAATAATGCATTCCAAAAATATTCATTAAATTAGTTGGAGGAATTTTATAGTGCACAGTTAAGGTTGCATTATCAAGAATTTGTGAGGACATACATGCATCCAAGTACATTGTAAAAAATGTTAAGAAATAATAAATAGCTATCAACTGTTTCCCTATTAGACATTCCACCAACGAAGGCATTCAGGCAGCAGCCAGCTAACCTATTACTTACGAGCTTCCTTCAGGACTCAGGCTGGATGGTGTCGGCTCTTGTTTAACAATAGGCGACACGATGGTGGGGTGTGGGATTCCTGAGGGATGAATTCCATGTGCAGGAGGAGGAACCATATGAGGGGAAAACCTGCTAGACATCAAGCTGAAACACAAAGGTTGTATGCTGAAAACAAATGCTTCTCACAACTATTTTCATCATTACATATAATCTATTTATTATTTCTTCATACCCCATTTTTTCTATTTCTTTGGCATCTTGCCAGAGCCCCCAAAGGAACAGTAAAACCTAAGGTCAATGGCAATAACAGAAGGCCAACTTATGAATAACCAATTTATTACATTAACTGCTAAGGCAGAGAGAACTACTTGGACTGATTCTGGTTCTTTTCTGTATAATTCACATATTTTAAAACAATGTTTAAAGAGAAGGAGATATCTATTTTTATTCCTTATTAGAAATTTCTATTCATTCTGCTTTTCGGACTTCTGTCGATTAGAAGTTAATTTCTCAAAAATGAGGTCCAAAATGGCAAATTATTGATTCACTGCCTTTCCCCAAATCAAGTCATACATGAGGATTTCATTTCCTTATTTTATCCCTGCAATGACGTTGTGATGTGGATTGGGCTAAGACTGGCACATCTGGACCACCAAATTAGCTTTGTAGTCAAATAGGGATATGAACCAAATCTAGCAACTTAACTGTGCTCTCAACTATAGAGAAATCAAAAATCATGAAAGTGAAAAATGGCAACCATAATCAAAATCATGATTACATAAATCATCAATGTAGATGATGGTGTAAGTGCCCTTCCATGTGTGTGTTCTATGGAATCTTAATGGTTCTTTGATAGAGGTCTCATGAAAAGCTAAAACCCCCAATCAAAAAGTTTAACACAGCCACTTTTCTACTAACATAACTTTCACTCTTGATCAGATCAGGGGTTCAAGGATTTGTTCTTAAAAAAAAAAAAAGGTTTAAAAGTTTTCGAAAAACCCGTTTTAGAGAGTATCAATTACTAATTTAATTCAGCAAACGTCTTCCCCCTAAATTTGCTTCTAATGTGTAAACTATAGCAATTCAAGTATCAATGAGCTGTTCATCTGGTACAGTGATAGTTAACTTGTTATCTGGGCCACATCAGGTCAGATTGCATCTTTGTCTTTACACGAATGCCTACTTCTTTCATGAAAACAAATATCTCCACATATGTAAGATGTAAGACATAAAGCACGTAGAATTTCTTTTACAAGACAACAGGTGGGTGGGTGAGTTCTTGATCCTAGTCTGACATAGGATGCAAAGATACAGTTTTTGCTAGTTCAGAGAGAATTAGACCCAGATTCCCGCTTGAACATACCTGGACATTGAAGCATTCATGGCCAAGGCAGGATATGGATGTCTAAACCCACCTGGAGGAATGGAATACACTGGCTGCCCTTGCCTAAAATGGACAAGACAAGTTCTCATTACAATTGCCAACAAATATATTTCTTATCCCAAATTACAAAACTAATAACTTGACTGCTAATAATGTAGGTTCCTAGAAATTATAAAATTCAGCACTATATAGCCTTCAATTCTCTATGACTTCACTGAACATACATGGAATATATTATATTTATCTCCTGAGAATCTCACTTTTTTTAAAGCAGTATTTGCAAATATCTGTTGCCATTAGTTCGTGCTGCAGACCTTCATCACCAAACCCAATTTTGACCAATTTTCCTCATAAGTATCTTCTCTTGGTAAAATCCCAGATCACTTAAACATTATCTTAGAAACAAACCCCACAAGATATGATCTGTAGAGATCATACACAGTTTAATAGTGCAGTTTTAAAACCATCTTTCCATTTAAGGCTTTCTATATTTAAGATATCCAGTTTAGGCTCTCCATTCAGTGCATCATAGATCCCTTTGAAGACCCTCCACAAACTTCCAACTGGTCCAGAATGTAGCACTAGACATGCAAGTCTCAGTATGCCTATGTAATTTCTGCCTC
>JANHJO010000002.1:71840-83205 GCA_032468235.1 Pseudoxyrhopus heterurus
CTTCACTTATCCTTATGAAACATTTCCCATTATTTAATTAAACACTCTATTCAGCTTTATCTATAATTGGTTAATAATATCAAACATTATAAACATCATATGAACATCACATTTATAACATTATCCTCTAATTCTGTTAATCATGTTTAATTATCCTAATAATTCAATATTTCATTATTTATTTGCACATTTATTTCATCTTTGTTTACATATCCCCCTCCATTCTAAGTTTCTAACTTCTGCTTCTATTTTCTAACCATACATATCAACTGGACTTTTTAAGAGGATGTAATGAGGTTTGACAAAAATAAACAAACATGGTTCACATTCACGCTAACTGCTCTTGCAAGTTAGGACTTGAAGAAAGAAATGCACTGGGATTCACATTTCAGGTTTAGATGAGCAATAAATTCAGTTGAATTATAGTGAGAAAATTTAATAGTGTTGAATATTCTGCACAAACAATCTAAAACAAATTGTACCAGCAGTTTGAGATTTTTTTTTATCCTTCCAAGAGGAGAGTTGACAGTTTGGAAAAGATCATTTACAGCTCACAGTCCAGCTCCCTACTCAATGAAGGAATGCAAATGAAAACACCCCAGACTGATGACAATCTAATTTCTACTTGAACACATCTAGTGAAAAACTCTACCCACTATCTCTCAGATAAAGAGGTTCCTATGTTGAACTGTTACTCTCAGGAAGTTTTGATCTAGTATTTAATTGGAATCTGCTTTTCTGTAACTTAAATCCGAGAACAGGTCTTGCCCTCCTCTTACATGACATCCGTTCACGTATTTGAACTGTACTATCATATAGCAGTGGCCTTTTCTCAAGGTTAGACACAAGCATATCCTAAGACCTTTAGACTAATCATCTTGACTGTTCTTTTCTGCACCTATTCAAACTTCCTTCTCAAACTGGTGGATTTGGGGATTTGTATACAGTTCCAATCTAGTGGATAGACCAAACCCTATGCTCCCTGAGGCCTAGTAAAGATATAGTTAATACTTTCACAGCAGTATCGAGCTTCTATGGAAAGCAGCTTTATTTGTTAGCATCCAGCACAAGATTAAGGCCAGATTTCACATTCCTCCTAGGGAGCAGAGCAAACATTTTAAAATTTAGAGCTACTGCCAATTTTGTTATATTTTTTTAAAAAAAATATGAAAGTATTCAGGATTTTTCCCTTTAGAGATGAGAAGCAAAAATTGGAAGGTGACCAATGAAGAAAGCACCTTTGGACAAAGGAAGCGGGATTTGTGAATACTTGACATGAAACAGGAAGAGAGCTTATCTCATTCCCATAAAACACACAAATAGTCTACTGTAACAGACTACTTTGTCCACAATGCAGAACTGTTTTTCTTCAACCTTTTACATTTTAACTCTAAAATTCAGCCTCAAAACTTAAAACTGAATACAGCCAAAACTAACAATACCAGGATAAAAATGAATGAAAATGCACAAGCAAACATCCTTCCTCCTAAGCAAAGGAAAAGACAACTGGCCTTCCAACACCAACTATGAGCCAAAATGATTATTTCCTTCAAAATAACTCCTTTAGGCAGCAATTAAAGAGCAATTCTTATAAACTTGATGAACCATTACAAAAAGTATACTGGCAGTTATTACAATAAACACTTCATTCACAGAAAACCGTTGGAATCATTTGCAAGGATTCACAAATTTAAGTTCAAGCCTATTATTTTTCTGTAGGCAAGATCCCATGACATGCTGAACATGACTGTGTTGTCCATAAGTAAAAGATGTACACCTTGGTACTGCAACAATTACAGATAGCTGCCATAAAGTCTGCCAATCCCCTATTTGTTTCCTTGCAGACATCATATGCTTGCATCAATGCCTGATGACATAGCCTAGTTGGGTAATGAAACGTCTGCAAGCAAATAAACTCAGAGAGCAACAAGAACTCTATAATTCAATTCTGAGGATTCACAATGGCAGTTACTTGTACTAAGTAGTCCATCTCTCAATCCCTTAGTTTTTAGAGGACAAAAAAGACAGACCACAGAATAAAAAAGGGGTACAGCAAAAATGCTGTTGTAGGATCAGATTTTGTGGCAACTCTTGCCATTCAGATCAATCCAGTGCTTCATTCCTGACTAGAGACTGAATAACAAGCAAAGGCAACAGAAGTAATTTAAGTATAGATAAAGATAAGTAGATAAAGATTATAAAAACACTTTTAACCATAATCTGGAATATTTCCTGGCACAGAGAATATGTTAAAACCAATTACAATATGAATATGATGCAAATACTCTGGTAGATAGGGTAAATATTTCTTTCCTGCATGATTTCAACTTGGGCTCTAGAACTGCTGTGTTAGTTTTTTCCAACCTTGGATCTTCTATATGTGCTGGATTGCAGCTTCTATTAATCTTAACTAGTATGACCACTGATTGGTGCTTTATTTCTAGTTGAAGATTTCTAGTTGAAGATCATGTCAAGTGCATATACATAGCATGAAACTGAGAAAGCCCAATAGTCACTGCTTCTGCTCAGAAA
Source organism: Pseudoxyrhopus heterurus (assembly GCA_032468235.1). Taxonomy (NCBI): domain Eukaryota; kingdom Metazoa; phylum Chordata; class Lepidosauria; order Squamata; genus Pseudoxyrhopus; species Pseudoxyrhopus heterurus. Next base: position 74,373 of record JANHJO010000002.1, read on the forward strand.
CTATTCAACTTTTTAAAACTTTTCTTTGCACACTGCAACAACTGTGGAATCTGTCCGAATAACAAATTTCCTACATCAAGTTTCTGTTAGTCTGAATTTCAAGAGTTTAACATCTGCAGCTGCCAACACTTTATGGTAGCACTGTGGACAATATCTCAATTCCCTTTTCCAGCACCAATATTACACTTTCAAAATTGTATTTTCTCATTCTGAATTTGATTTGATTTTGTTGCTGTCTACTATGGTTAGTCATAGGCAATAACTATTATGACAACACCAGGGTAGAGGTTAGACCACACCCTAGAACTAATATTTTAGACTACTTTTCAGAAAATAATGTGACACAAGGAAGATGTGATGCTAGAGCAGAAAGTAACACATAGCAGAAAATAACATTGAGTTGCCACTGAGATTTCCGAAGCTAGTGCTGAAACTTTGTCCTTTGTGCAGAGCTGGGCTCAGGACCTGTAATCAGATCTATGTCTCCAAGGTTCCTGCAACAGCCAATTGAGGAAAAGGCAGGGAGCCAGGGCTGTCATCTGTACAAGGAGTATGTTTGGTATGCAGCTGGCCCCATGACTCCCAACAAGCTAGCTCAATGACCTACAGTACACTCTGGACTGTGAGTACAGTAGTAGTAGTTTCCTAAATGACTGCCTTTGATCTACTCTCCAAGACCTGAGATCAAAGCGGCTGCTTAGATTGGGGAACTCCCTGGATCTGGCTGCTGTACAGCTCCAATCTGTTTCCAAACATTGAGCGGTGGTGTGAGTTCATTTGCAGTTTACTGCAAAGTAATTTTAAAAGACACCTATAACAGTCAGCGTTACTAGGGCAGCAAGCACTACTCCATTCCATGACTCAGCTTTCTTGGAACCTCTCAATGGAGAATGACTGAGAAGGCAAGTCATCTAAAATACCTAAATATATACAGAAAAACCTACTAATTAAAAATTCTAACACTGTCATTTTCCAGCTGGTATATCTTACACTCCACCCTTCTTTTCTACTCAGCATGCTTGGTCACAAAATGACCATTTTATAGGCAGAGAAACTGCTGCAAACTGGGGCGGTAGTTTTTTTTATAAAAGGCTATAAAAAGCTTTTTTTTTTTTTACTAAGTTCAGAGAACAATATGCGAGGCTAAGACATATTCTGCAAACATACAAGGAATGGGAAAAGTTGATGTAGAAAGTTGAACACCACCTCTGAATTCAAGAGAGCACCTCTTGTGCTGGAATCCATGTGCAAAAAAAAAAAGAGGAAAAGAGAGCTGGCAAGTAAGTGAATGGCATATTGAAGCTATAAAAGTTTCAAAATGGTTACATTCCAGAGAGATTAGAACAAGCCCTAGTTGCTTGTTACCTTCCTTTTCTTCCTCCTCTCAGCAACTGGGAGAATGAAAAGGATTTTAACTATTTCTCTCCCACATGCTGTTGTGCCACACACACAGTACAATGCATCCTGCTGTCTGCAAATTAACCTGCCATTTGCCAAACAGCTTCTCCTCAGCTGGGGATTAAGATTCACCAATTCATACAACAATCCACCCGGTCTGCAAACCTAAGCCTGAACAATGGGGTATAGACAACAGGCCCTGGCTTGCCCACATCTGCTATAGTCATTTTAGGAACAGGTCTTTACTCTGGAAGAAGCCTGTAGTAAACTAAGAGGAGGAAGAAAAAGAAAAAGAGAGTTGCTATAGCCAATTAGGGATGTTTTTAAAGGCCAGATTTCCTGCCTCTTACAGACACTGCATCTGAACAACGAATGGCAAGCTTCACTTTGCTTTACAAGTACGTAATACTCTGTGTGGGGCTAAATGCTCATAAAAATCTTTTGCTTGCATACCATACAATATTAAAACTTTAAAAATGCTACCAGTTGCAAGTAAGAAGTAGTGATCAGCTTCCAAAGACCTCATCGTACATTAAAGCATGTTTTAAAGAAATATTCAAATTATGGAGTCTCATGACCATAACCTGCCTAATTTTAAATGATTGAATTTGGACTGAAGTTGAAACATGTGGAGGGAGAAACGGAAGGAGGATATTACAAGCAATATGTGAACTTGAAACCCCCACATCACAAGATCTAGGATTTAATCTGCAGATAGAAGTGATTAAAACCAAATGGATTAAGAGACTGTTCCAAAGAATTTAGAATTAATTCACTCTTCATAATCTACTGTAATACTATTTCAAAATAATCCATTATACTGATAGAAGTCTCTGTAGCTAGCTCAGAAAAAGTAATTCTATTTGCTGATTTTGAGAAGCATTTCGTTGCATGAAATAAGCTTATTTATACAATTCAATGTTAATTTGGGGTGGAGAATTTTTTAAAGTATGATATATGCAAATATTATTTCAGTTACATGTTAATATAATATATAATATTCAATATTAGAATTCTTTGTGGAAAAAAGACATAATGGGGCAAGATGTAAATTTACTCTTTTTGCAGAAAACATATTAAGAAATAGACACTTTTTGAAAGCTGACACATTTGCCTAGAAGATTTGGACAGTTAATTTAAATACAGCCACAAGGTTTAAATCCACAGGAAGAAAGAACAAATAGTTAATAATATATATTCAATTACATATAGGCATTCTTGAACTGAGAATGTAATATGGATTACATTACATATCCTCTAAAACATAATTGTTTTCCTAAAATCATAATAAACTCTTACAAAGGAAAGTTCAATAAGAATTGAGAAAGTCACAATTTAATATCATTTGGGTAGGGATGTTGATTGTACAGATGAGATTAATGCAATTATTTTTGCTGTTATTTATCCAAATATAGGAGTCTGACAGCCAATGGGATACATTTCTTGTACAGGAACAGAAAACACTAAGGCAGGGCCCAAGAGAAGATATAAAACTAAGGTACTCTCGGCAGCTCCTCCATTTTTTTCCCCCAGGAGCTCCAAGGTATGTGATCCTGTCCACCACTAAACCATCTTTCCAAGCAGCCACCATGTTTCCAGTGTCTTTTTCCCCCCACTTGGAACTGAACTCAGATGGACATTTCTTCCAACACTATCAAATAGTAAATATCTTTAAAAAATCCTGTTTCACTTCAGATAAAAGAATTTTAAAAAGTATATTTTAACAACTTGTATATCAAATAAACCTAAAAACTGTTCTTTTTGAAAACGATATAATTTACAGCAAATCTGTGCATAAGTAAGATGTTTAAAATCTGAAAAATTACATGCAAACAAATTAAAATCTGGATTCTCTCTTTTGGCTACTATTAACTATAATACACAAGTTGAAAACAAAAGGATCCTGGGAAGTACAGCCATTTGACAGAAAAGTCTAACGAAGACCAGAGAAAAAACAATTTGGTTTCACAGAAACTATGAAGAAAAAGAGCAAAATCATATCACATTTACAAACCTTCTAGATATTAACTATACAAGAATTAAATATGTTTCAGTTAAAAGTGTACTTGCAAACTATAATCTAGAGGCACTTGAAATCATCTGGATAAAAATATAAACAATACTTAATACCTTTCAGATTTGCTTTATATGCAATAGAAATGCTGAAGGCATTGTCTTGAGGTGTGACCTTACAATCTATTCAAAGAGATCAAGTAATTAAAATTAGAAAAGATTTCAGATGATGTCTGGTGACTTTACTTGCTATCCTGAAAGAATATGGTAATTAATTATAAACAGAAAAAAGTAAATTCACTCAGCAGGGATAGCAGTGTATAAAGATGAGATGCATGGCTGGATGAAAAAAAAAGGTCTGCAGTTTCAAAGTACAGAGCAAGATCGTGAATGAGTAAAATTTTATTTAGAAGTGAAATTGTTGTATTCCAGATTGGAATGAAAAGAAGTTAAATGTCTGTTTTCATCCTATTCCCTGCTAGAGAAATCTACCTAATACCTGATTAATCATAAAATACATAGATTAACTTGTTTATTTATCACTAGCTGATAACCCAGCGCTGTCTAGGTATAGTGGGGCGTGACAGTGTTAGTAGGTGTATGTGTGATGCTGTTCTTTTCCTTTCCTTTCATTCTTTCCTTTCCTTTCTTTCCTTCTCTTCCCTTCTCTTCCACCTTTCCTTTCCCCTTCATTTCCCTTCGTTGTTTCCTTCATCCTTCCCTTTCTCCTTTCCTTTGCCCTTCCCTTCCCTTCCTCCTTTCTTTTCCTTTCCCCTTCCCTTCCGCCTTTTCTTTCATTTTCTCTTCCTTCCCTTTCTCCTTGCCTTCCTCCTTTTTCTTTCCTTTCATGTGCTTTCTTCAGGCGAGTGTAGTCATGTTGCAGTTGTCACCTGCACCGTCCGCCGTTGCCGCTTGCCCCAGCCCACATGGTCCCAGTGCATTCGGCGCTGCCTTCTCGCTCAGGCAGGTGCTCCGTCCAGTGTGTACACTCGTCTGCTCATTGCCACGTGGTCCCAGTCACCTCCGTGTCGCCGGCCATCCCCGCTTGGCTCCCTGTGTCCCTGGGCTAAGTGATGGGTGGCGTGCTGCTGGCGGAGGGCGGCTGCAAGGTAGTGGGGCAGGACAGAGCCCCTCCCTGCCCGCCTATCCTCTCGGTCCCCAGCTGACCTCCAGCAGCCCCTCGCCGGGCCTTCCCGCTGCTCTCCCGGCCAAGTCCAAGCGGTGCAGCATCAGAGACATGTTTCGTGAGCCCCCCAGTGCTTGTCTCCAGAGTGAAAGGTATGTGTGTGGGAAATTTGGCCCGGATTGGTGGAGGCAGGGAAAAATATATTCAGGACATACATACAAACATGCATACACACATTTCTCTTTTATATAGATTACTGTTATTTTTTTACTCTTCTCTTTATTCACATATAATTAAAATGAGCTGTTATCATTAACATTTTCAAACATATTCATGAATGAATATATTACATGAGTTAAAAGAGATGATATAACATCCTTGGCAGGCAGGGCAACAAATGCATGAATCAAGTTTAAACAAGGTGAAGGAAATAATATTTAATAATAAATTAAAAATTATATTTAGTTTAATTTGCTTTTAAAACAGTACCATGTTTATACATCAATAATTAAAAATACATAGCAATTGTGACATTTTAAAATACCAATGGTAGGACAGAATTGACCCTACCAACATTAAAATTGCTTTAAAAAATGACTGAATGCATTGAAATAATCTATTACAATGGCAAACAAAAGTCAACTTTGTAAATAAGTACATTCACCTAGTTTCTTAAGAGCATCTTGAAATGCATTTAAAATGAAGTAACTACTGCAGCTGTTACAATAAAAGCCACATGATCAATGGCATCGATAAAGTTGCACATTTATGAGTTGCTTCTATCTATCTATCTATCTATCTATCTATCTATCTATCTATCTATCTATCTAATCCATGCCAGTCATGTAGAAATATTCCATAAGGTTAAATTATCTAATTTAAGGCAGTGTGCACTCTTGCAAGTTTTGTGTGTGATAAAATATATAAGTAGTTTGAAAACAAACCAAAAAATTAATAAACTAGATAAAATGGGTACTTTCACATAGCATGTTCAATTATAATTCATTAAACAAGCTATTAATATTCTGAATCTGATCTGTAAAAACCATTACAGCTGGATTCACACATTATGGCTTAAGCAGGAAGTATGAATGAATTTCTAAACACCATTTTATAATAAAAACTGTATTATTTTCTAAAATGAATATAATTTTCTATGAACTTGTATCATCAAGTAAGCAGAAAAGCTTTTGGTAATCCCAAAACCATTAGTCTAAAATATGCTGCCCCAAATGTTGTTTCATTTCCTCTCAAATTCAAACAGAATTTACCTATTAATTCCTGGACCACCAGGTTTTCATCCCTAATGAAAGTCAATGATTAAATATTTGGAAGGTATGTAAAGACAAAACTGCCTCCTAACCAAATTCAGCAGAATGTATTTAGTTGCCATTTGTTTGTTGATATAACAAGAAAAATCACAGCTCTGCATCTTAATAGCTGTAGGAATTCTAGCAAGGGCCTCTGTTTAGGAATTGTTTAACCCTAGGAATTAAATGTTTTGGATCTGTACATTCCAAAAGCAGAGCAACAAAAGAAAAATGTTTCCAAATTGGGTTATGTCTATGGTATTGCAAGATTCCAAGTCAACAACCAGAATCACTTACATTCCTTCAACGGCAAAAACAGATGAAATCCCTGAATATCTGGATCTTTCATATTTAGACTTACAACTTTTAAGACAATCTTATTTTTATGGCATAATGTATATCTAACCTTTGAAATCTTACATGTTGGTCTTGATTTATTGTTTTTGTTACAATATATGAGCCCAGCTAGAGTTTCAAAAACTTTGCAAGTATTCTCATGCTAATGCATTAAAGTGAAGCATAACTTTTTTACATATTTAATGTAATTTTGGAAGTTTCTGAAAAATCTGTTCTGTGTTTTGAAGACTGACAGGTTGAGAGAAATACCAAGAGCTTAGGGGAGAGATTCAAAAAGATGTTAACGCTGGAAAAGGCTGAACAAGCTAGTGTTATGATTGTACTTCCTCTGAAAAGGCAATGGGGCCTCTCAGCCCCATGGGAAAGAGGAAGAGGCAAAACACTGAAACTACAAATCCTGGCATATGAGGTTGAACAGGATGGTGGCAACAAGTGGGTCAAAGATCACCCAGCCAGCCTGATCTTGTTTCCATGGATATGTAGCCTATTCATACAGTGCACAGAGGGCTCTTCACAGCCACTTTACACACAACTGAATGACTACTCAAACCTCTGCAGACCTGATCTTGGAAGGAGAGACACATTAGATGGGCAAAGTTTAATGGAGTCATTTAAAACAGACAACCAGCAGAACAGGCCCTGGAGAACTTTACAGATATTGTCAAAACTGCCTAATCACAGCATCAAGGTGTAAGACAGAACAACAGAGGTTCTTCCATCCTTTCACTTGCCCCTTTCTGCTCCCCAGTAATCTCCCTAATCTTTCAAATCTAACCAGTATTATTCCTCCAGTCCACTTTCCAATTTTTGGTTGGCTGGCAAGCAGCCTAGTCCTCTTCCCTTGAGAAACCTGGACACATATGATCCTGGTTAGTGGGGACAAAGGCACGTCATGAATTTTAACTGATAACAAGGGAGATATCAGGGGGCCGGGTGATATTCATGGCAATCAAACTGTCAGCACCAGAACTGGGCAAGTCTCTCTTTCAAGCCACAGCAAGAAGTCAAACTGAAACAGATTCAAAAATAGATGAAATTTTATTTTAAACTTAGCTAATATAATGAAATCTGGAAATATTCTGAGAAAGTATAGCGGTTAAGGCATCAGGATAGAAACTGGAAGACTAATTCTGCCATGGGCATGCAGGGTGACATTGGGCCGGCCACTTTCTTTTGACCCTAGGAAAGAGGCAATGTCAAGCCACTTCTGAAGATCTTGTCAAGAGAACTGTGTGGGTCCAGGCAGTTGCCAAGAGTAAATTATAATTTGTATGGCACTAGAAATAAAGAATTTTAAAAATGCACCTAGTTTTGGTGAATTCATTGCTAAATTTTGTCCACTGAAGATGATTAAGGAAATAACAAAATATAAGAACATACACATTTAGCGCAGGAATTCTGGGAGTCGCAGTCCACAGGTCATAAAGGCCCACCCCTGGCCCAGCAAGACAACAATTAATAACATGTTGTTTTTTCTGGGCACGATGGCAGCAGCATTCTGTTCCCTCTAACCTTGAGCTCTGCTTTTTATTGAGCGTGTAAGGAAGAGAGTGAAACTTACACTCGCTGATAAGTTGAACTGGAATGTTAACAACCTCTAATAGCCCCCACACATAACAAAGAAGAACAGAACCAAGAATAACTGGCTCTTCAAAACATCTAGTTTTTCAAACCAACCAATTACTTTTTGGTAAAACTTGATTATATGAATTCCACAAATTGAAGCAATTAAATATTTCTCCCTCTCTGCATTCATGTGTATCTGTTTTTAGGGATGCTTAAAGAAATTCTCTCTCAAGTTAACATACTTATGCAATTTTGCAGCTGGCAGAAGCAGAAGGGGACCTTGCTTCATTCATGGGAAAGATGATCAATATTTGGAAATGGAATCACAGAACAGCCTAGGCAAATAAGCAAAACCTCCTTAATCCATTGTTTGGTGTAAAGTTTTTTTTAAAAATGAATGAAATATCCAATATGTGCTAAGATAGAATTATTACAGTTTGAAAATAAATAATCAAAAAGTCTGAATATACTTCCACCACCCTCTGTATTTCTAAAATTATGAAGCTTCAGCAATAATGCTTTACATAAGGAACAACTGCTATATATCACCTTCACACAGCAGAGCCAATGAAGTCAACTAATTAACATGCTCAATAGTACCCCACTGTCTTACAACACAAGCATCAGGCAAGAGAATGCCAGAACACTCCCACTCTATCAGCCCCACGGTTGTCTGACCTGGTAATCCAAATTCCACATTCTTATTTACTGCCTTGGGATTGAACAACTGAGAGGAAACATAGCTTGGTTCCTGCTATTGGCCATTAGAAGTAAAAGGTAAAGGTTCCCCTCGCACATACTATACGTGCTAGTGATTCCCGACTCTAGGGGGCGGTGCTCATCTCCGTTTCAAAGCCGAAGAGCCAGTGTTGTCCGAAGACATCTCTGTGGTCATGTGGCCGGCATGACTAAACGCCGAATCACACGGAACGCTGTTACCTTCCCACCAAAGGTGGTCCCTGTTTTTCTACTTGCTTTTTATATGTTTTCGAACTGCTAGGTTGGCAGAAGCTGGGACAAGTAACAGGAGCTCACTCCATTACGCGGCACTAGGGATTCGAAC
>JANHJO010000002.1:150542-161013 GCA_032468235.1 Pseudoxyrhopus heterurus
TGTTTCTGCTGATAATTTCCACCAAATTTAAAATATAGTAGGTAGAAATGGAATTCTGGCCATCAGTTGCTTATTCTTCTTGATCGGTTGAATGACTTGAGTCAGTGGTTCATAGGAAGAGCTGTTCCTTAACATTCTTCAACAAAATCAAGATTTCAGTAGATGAGAATATTTTAGCTCAGAATTGAACTGTGGAATCCTTGATGCTCTTTGAGCTTGGTGCTTTTCTTGCAGACGTATCATTATCCAACTAGGTAACATCATCAGTGCAAGCCAAGTCTTTTATTCCCCTCACCTTGGTACCATCATCTCTGGTTGACCTCACCATAAGTGTAAGGGGTCATCTTTTGTTGCAGAAGGAGCAAGAAGAAGTTCGCAGCAAGAAAGGTTTCCCACGGAGGAGTGAGTCTGTGGAGAAAGCTCAGGTACACGGGAGAAAATTCCTTGCCAACCCGTCCTCATTCTTCACAGTCTATTAGCATGCGGTGTTATCTGTATCACTTCTATCTTCTTCATATCATCTCTCGGTGCCTATGAGATCAAAGCAGGGATAACAGGTGACTTTCTAGATAATAACTGCAACTCAACAATCCCATTGCATTCTCTGTGCATGCAATGCACTGCATGCATCATTATGACCATTGCATGTTTAATACGGACACTCTTGTAGCTGGCAGGTATGAACAGTCCACCCAGAATTTAACCCAGAAGGATCTTCATGTATTTGCTTCACCTCTTTCTGCCATAGGGAGTCTGAATACTTATATAGATACATAAATCCTTCAATCCTTGTTTCTCTTTTGGTCTTAGTACATCTGAAGGCAATCTCTACTCATACATAGTTTTCCAATAACTAAGAAAGTACCAGATTGAACTTTCTGCTGATAAGAAAACCTGTCCCTTCTAATGATAATTCTAAATATTGATTGTGATTGTTCAATACATAATTCTTTACCACTGTTTTCGGGGTTCATTTTCTTCTGCTGTCTGCTCAATCTTGCTTTTTTTTTTCTTAAGGACCTTGTCATTGGTTGTTTTGTAATATTTTGGATCATGGTCACAAAAAAGTCATCCTCGTTTCCTGGGCTATACTCTTATCATCTCTTTCAATTAAGTTTTTGCCTGCTTCTGAAAACACAGGCGAGGTAATAATTTGTCATATTTTTTTTGTGACTGAAGCCTTGCCCCATTCCTGCGTCCAAGATGTGATTAAAATCATGGCTGCAACTGAGTTACTGTGTTTCTCACTTCTTGCCATTGTAAATAACCCCACAAAAATTAGCAGCCCACATTTTTATTACCTGCTTTTTGTTGAAAAATGACCTTGTGAAAGATGGACTTGTGATCCCTTTGCCAGCAGTTCTGATTTCTGTGTGCAAGTTGGGAAAGGAACAAGTTTACTTCCTCTACTCCCTGTAGAAAAATCCAGGAAGTTGTCAGGAAGTAAGATTATTCTATCCTTTTTGGTATAGTATGTGATTAAAAGAAAAACATAAGACTTTTTATAATAAACACATTTCTGATTTAGACATAACAGAACTGTTTATAATTAAACAGTTGTACAGTTACAGCCACACTTGAGCCCAAAGGTTATGTTGCTAAGAGAAACATTTGTTAAGTGAATTTGTCTCATTTTACAACTTTTCTTGCCAAAGTTGTTAAGTGAATCATTGCATTTGTTAAGTTAATAACGTGGTTGTTAAATGAATCTGGATTCTCCATTTACTTTGCTTGTTAGATGGTCGCAAAAGATTATGATCACATGACTCCAGGACACTACAATGGTCATAAATACGAATCAGTTGCCAAGAATCCAAATTTTGATCCTGTGACCATGGGGATGCTGCAACGATTATAATTGTGAAAATGATCATAAGTCACTTTTTTCAGTGCCATTGTAACTTTGAATGGTCACTAAATGAACTGTTTTAAGTCAAGGATTACCTGTACAGGTAGCCCTCAATTAACAACCATTTGTTTAGTGACTGCTCAAAGTTAGGATTGCACTGAAACATATGGCTATTGCAGTTTCCCCATGATCTCATGATCACAATCTGAGTGTTGGCAACTGGCTCACACTTAACTCTTACCATCCTGCAGCCATGGCAAGCAAAGTCAGTGGGGAAGCCATCAAGAGGTCACAAGTTGTGGTCACATGGCATCTGACTTAATGACAACAGCTTATTCAGGTAATGACAGTGACAAAAAGGTTATAAAATCAGCTTTGTTCATGTAATGTTTTACTTAATGATTGCCCTGCTTAACAATGAATTTTCTGGCCCTGTTGTCTATAATCTGTATAGATCTTATCGCTAAAACCTCCCCAACTAGCTGCCTTCCAAATTTTGGGAGACTAACCAGGATTCATGGCTATATGTAACAAATACTAGGGATTCTGGGAAATTTATCTTATTTCAGCTGCTTTTCAACCACTTCAATTTCATGGTTGCCGACCAACCAATAGCCTACAGCTGACTGGTTGAAGAAGATTCTGCTAGCATATAACTCTGAAGCTGAATTTCCTTGAGGATTCTTGTCCACTCTGCTTTCTATTCACAATGTCAGAGAATAGATCTTTTCCCCAATTGATGGTGGTACTTTTTTATGGAATTTTGATTAGACTCACCCACTTGCATGTGGGATTCTTGGCAACTTGACTCTGTTCTCCTTCCTGTTCTGCTATGGGTCTCCCATAGGGGCATGGACAATTCACTGGGGGATTTAATTTGAGCAAGATGGTTGCTTTCTTCTGGACTTTGCACTGCTTGAGAATACCTTCTCACTAACTCCATTCTGCATCTCTTGGTTTATGAGGGTCTTCCTCCTTCTGACTAGCTATTTGTAACTCCTTGATCCTTCTGAATCTTTTCCATAGTGGGAGATTAGTGCTGTCCACAGGGACCTTCCTTCATCCTTTAACTCTGTATCTATCATATGTAGTGAAGGCAATATGCAAAAGGATAGTGCATTGTACAAGGAGTTCATATGGTATCTTCAGGCAAGCCTTGATATCCATTCATTCCATTTTTATAATGAACAAGTGATACTTCGACCTAAAGCCTTCACGTCTTTTGCAGTATATAGAAAGGTATGTATCCATATGCAAGCTTCACCTTGACCGTTGGATGCTTGCTTTGTATCTATGGAGATTCTCAATAATCCTGGTCTGGGTTGTTTTTCCTTGAAGATGTTTCACTTTTCATGCAAGAAGCTTCTTCAGTTCAGAACCAAACAAGCTTCTTGTGTGAGAAGTGAACCATCTTCAAGGAAAAACAAAGAAAGTCCAGTTGCCTCTTGAAAAAGTACCTTTGGGGTGCTTGCTTTATCTTTGGAGTAACTGAGGACCATGGTCTTGAATTTTAGGGAAAGGATGTGGATGTTTATTATTTTTCTGCAATACTTCACATCTATCCCCATTCAATCCTCTGCAAAATGAAAGCCTCTTCATTGAATGTTATAGACTGTAATCTCCCATACTATAGTCCCGTATTGGCTGGTAGGTAGATATTTTTGAACTTCCCAGTTTAGGACAGAGATAGAGAGGGACTGGTCCAAAGTCCATCAGTTGCTTCTGTGCCTTAGGGGAGGAGTACAGCTTGGGTTTCCTCATTCCTGATCTAGCCTTTTAACAACTATGCACACTGGTGTGTATACATAAAAAGCTAAAGGAGTCCCTGCAAATTTTACTCTGCTAGTCATTTCTGACTATAGGGGGTGGTGCTCATCTCAGTTTCAAGGCCATTGAGTCATGGCTGTCTGAAGACATTTCCCCGACCATGTTGCCAGCATGGCATCATGGAGCACTATTATCTTCCCACCAAAGTGATACCTATTTATCTACTCGCACTTGCATGCTTTTGAAGTGCTAGGTTGGCAGGAGCTGGGTTGAGGACCAGAGCTCACTGTCACATGGTGCTCAGGTCTCGAACCTGGGCTGCCGGCTTTCCAACTGATAAGCCCAGCATCAACTGCTGAGCCACTGTGCCGCCTGGTGTGTATACATACAACAAATAAAACCTTTTTGATGGATGCCTGCATCCTGAGCTTTTCCTGCTGAATGATTTATTGATTATCCCAAATCCTCTCTTAATCCTCATTCAACATGGTCAGTGGCTGTGCTAGCTAGGGATTGTGCAGTTTGTTGTTGTGTCGCCCAACATATCTGGCAGCGTTGGATTGAGGAAAGGATTTTGATGGTTATTAGATAATTTTTTTACATTTAGTAAAATATACAGGCAGCCAAAGGCAGCACTTTCCCCCTTGCATGCTAAGGCTGGACATTGGTGGTGTTTGGTGTTGGTGATGTTTGCTGTACCTCTTCCTTTCCATGCTTTTCGTATTTCATCAGGATTCAGTTATCCTTTTGGTTGTTTTTTAGGAAGCCGCATCACTAGTAGCTCAACGATCAGTGAATCCTCGTGAGATCTTCAAACAGAAGGAGAGGTCCATGTCTACAGAGGCAGCAGCCACCATCAGCTCCCAGCCAGGTATTCTGTGGAGCATTGCTAGACTAGGAGGAATTGCTTACTTTCCCCAGGGATGAGAATTTGAGAAGATGGCCTTGGCCACCGAGAACATTTTCTTTATTCTCCACCAAACACATCGTGAAAATTTAAAATCTTGCACCATAATTGGGATTTCAGAATTTGATCTATACACAATTCAAGAACTTATGCATTGGATGCATGGTTTAATTCTGAGGTCGGTAAAATGAGTACCCAGATTGTTGGGGGCAATATGTTGACATTGTAAACCGCTTAGAGAGGGTTGCAAGCCCTGATAGGCGGTATATAAATACAGTGCTATTGCTATTGCTATTGATTACAGGTATTCCTCGATTTACAACAGTTCATTTAGTGACCAAAGTTACAACAATAGTGACTTATGATCATTTTTCACACTTATGACCATTGCAGTATCCCGATGGTCACGGGATTTACATTCAGATGCTTGACAACTGACTCATATTTATGACGGTTGCAGTGTTCAGGAGTCATTTTGTGACCTCCTGACAAAATCAATGGAATACCCAGATTCATTTAACAACCATGTTACTAATTTAACAACTGTAGTGATTCACTGAACAAATGTGGCAAGAAAAGTCGTAAAATGGGACAAATCACTTAACCAAATTTTTCACTTAACAACATAAATTTTCAGCTCAATTATGGTCGTAAGTTGAGGACTACCTGCACAGGTAGTCTGTGACTTATAACCACAATTGAGCCCATTGCTCAATTGCTAAGTGAGACGATTAAGTGAGTTTTGCCTCATTTTACGACCTTTCTTGCCACAGTTGTTGTGAATCACTGCAGTTGTTTAGTAAGTAACCCGGTTCTTAAGTGAATCTGGCTTCCCCATTTGACTTTGCTTGTCAGAAGGTCACAAAAGGTGATCACATGACCCTGGGACACGGCAACCGTCATAAATAGGAGTCAGTTGCCAAGGGTCTGAATTTTGATCTTGTGACCATGGGGATACTGCAACGGTTGCAAGTTTGAAAAATGGACATCAGTCACTTTTTTCCAGCACTGTTGTAACTTCGAACAGTCACTAAACTAATGGTTGTAAGTTGTAGATTTCCTGTAGCTCTGTGTACAAGCCACAAACACTGTTATACCTCTGAATAAAAATGGATAGAATTTGGCAGTAACTGAGCAGCTGAGCCAAGGACTCCTCATGGCATAAGAGACACGGGCCTGACCCCTTTGTGTTCTGGACTGACTTGGCTCCTTTCCTAGGCAAGTTACGGAGCCCTTTCCTTCAGGAGCGAAACCAGGTGGAGCGTCCTGCATCCCCACTCCAACCTGCTACGCAAGATGTTTCTCCTCCTCCTCCTCCTGTTGTTCGTTCGTCTGGTCACGACACACCTCCAGTGTTTCCTGTTCCCGAACTTGGTAAAAGCATTATATGAGAGCATGTGATTTCTGTTCCTTGATTGCACTGTCTTTTTTTAAATAGCAAGAGGTGTTTTTTTAAATAGCCAATGGTAGTTCTGACTTTTTCTTCCCTGCATCCCAGTTGGAAGATACACCTAAAGTTTATTTGATTTATTTACTTGTTTTAGAAACGTATCAGGCCTCCCAACTCTACAAAGAACTCTTGAGTGGCTTACAGTAAAAAAATCAATGATGCAATACAGTTAACACAGTTGAAATAATACAACTCAAAAAAACAACCCCATTGCCAAGTGCCAGGCAGAAAGGAGCCATTAGAAGACCACCAATCATGAGGACCCCCCAGCCCTTCTAACCCATGTTTCCAGAGCTCATTTGAACACATTCAGGCTAGGGGGTTAAACATACCTTGTGGGGGGAAAGTGTTCCAGTGCAGGGGCTATGACAAGATAGAACGTTCTCCTGAAAATACCCTTGACCAACCCACGATTTCCCCCAGAAGGTTTAAAATTCTGACATTTTGGGTCCAGGTTCGTGCTTGGAAAGTTTCATCCCCTACCCCAAAAGCCTGCGAGAGAATCAGGTTTTAGAAAAATAGAAGGCTTTTATGTTACTTTTTATATGCGGCATAGATATAGACCTTGTTTATCATTTTGTTTTTTCTCTGCGTATAGTACAGCTCTCTCCCAACATGAGAAAGCTGAATTTGACTACGAAAGCTGCTCCAGTCCAACGTTTTCCAAGTTATTTGCTTCATTACTGTTATTTTACTGAAGAAGAAGCATTTTTGCTTGGGACGGCTTCAGTTCCACTTGTACTCTTTATATCTCTTGCACACATGTACAGACATTTCTTTTAATACAAGGATGCACCCAGGTCATGGGTACATTCTCACGACCAAACTCTCCCCAGTCCTGCTCTCAAAAGGTCTTTACCAAGCCTTTGTTTAACCAAATCTGTGTCTCATTCTCCATTAGCTAGATTTGTTAACGTTCTTTTCACCTTTATGTCAAAAGGAACCGTTCCCTGGATTTACTTTTTATTTTGTTGTGGTGAGAAGATGTGAAATGTGCAGCTTCATTCATCCATTTCAGTGACCTTTCTTCAAAACCTTGAGAAGTCGGTTGTTGCCCCAATAAGATCTCTCTCTGTTCAGTTTCTCCATGTATTGTGTGTGTGTGTGTGTGTGTGTGTGTATCCTGTTTCCTCCATGTGGCCATTGGTGCAATCTTTCTTCTTGCGGCATCAGAAAAGCTTGCGGGAAGGGGAAGCAAATGAGAGCCCATGACTTTGCATTGTGTTAAGAAGGTTAATATGTTGGTATAGTGGTTAAGATGCTGTCTCAGAAAACAGGAAACTTGAGTTCTAGTCCTGCCTTAGGCATGAAAACTGGCTGGGTGATTTTGGGCAAATTACCAGGAGACTGTGAGTTCTAATCCTGCCTTAGGCATGACAGCCAGCTGGGTAACTTGGGCCAATCACCAGGAGACTTAGTTCTAGTCCTGCCTTAGGCATGAAAACTGGCTGGGTGACTTTGGGCAAATTACCAGGAGACTGAGTTCTAATCCTGCCTTAGGCATGACAGCCAGCTGGGTGACTTGGGCCAATAACCAGGAGACTTAGTTCTAGTCCTGCCTTAGGCATGAAAACTGGCTGAGTGACTTTGGGCCTTCACTCTCTTTCAGCCCAATTCACTTTACAGAGTTGTGGGGGAAATGGGAGGAGGAAGGTGTGTTATAGATAAGTTGGCTGCCTTGAGTTACTTGTAGAAAGAATAAAGGCAGGATAAAAATCAAAGTGAGACATGATAAGACAAATAAGCTGCTTGCTGTACTGAAAGGAGAGCAAGAGAGATACTGAACAGAGGCATCCTGGGCAGAAAAGCTATTAAATCAAGGAAGAAATAAACCCTGGAACATGAGTCTTGATTTCTCAACATTGAGGATTGAAATTGAGAATGCTTCTTTCAGGTAATTCTGTCAGGGAGGAGAACCACAAGGCAGGAGCTGCAACCTGCCAACCAGAGGTTGAACAGGAGGCGGTGTATGAGGAACCCCCAAACCAGCATGTTATCTACGATGAGCCCCCTGAGGTTAGTCTCTGCTAGCAAAAGATCAATACAAATTGGATTATTCTTGGCTGCATTAGCAAAGTAACATTGTTATGTCCATTTTTTAAAATCAAAATATCTGTAAGAAAAAATAGTTTATATTTGCAATTTCCCTAATTTCTCCAGCACGCTTTCTTATGTAAATGTAATCGGGGAAACCTATATTAATATAAGGACAATATAAGTTTTGTAAAAAATATAACTCTCTCAGGCCAACTCACCTTACATTCATGCCTTTGCTGTACTGTCTGTTATCTTCCTTCGGCATAATAAAATATGAGGGTGAAGGTTCGTTCTCCAAGCTTGTGGGTTGGTTTCCAAATGTTTCGTTGCCAGGCTAGGGAACATCTTTCAGTAATGAAATGTATGTGCTTATATTCTGTTCAAAACTTCTTCCATGGATTTTTTGCCTGGAAGAAGATGTACATCAAGTCCTGTGACCTAGTGACATCTGACTTGACAGATCTTACCAAAAAAAATCCTTCAAAAATTCCTGATAAACTTCTTTTAAATCATTCCTTTCAGAAATGAAGCCATGTTTCTATAAACATGTGTTTTTGTGTTTTTGTAAATTACTCTTATGTTTCTGGTTTCGTACACTTACCTTAGAACGTGCATTGAGATTTGTTAATACAACCTTCTCTGACTATGTCACCTTCCAAATTCGTGGCTTTCAACTCTCAAAATTCTCAACCTTAGTTATTGCCACTTGGGAATTGTGGGAGTTGAGGTCCACACATCGGGAGCAGGCCAAAGTTGGGAAAAGACATTTTAGTGAATGAATTGTGGTGAAAAGATTGATGACCTCTGATTCGATATATCATTCTTTGTCTCGTTAACTCTTCTTTGTTTTGGGAACAGCCTGAAGATGCTAACTATGATTATAGTGATGCCTACCAAGAAAATCTTAACACGGAAGGAAAAGGAATATGTGCCCGTGCTCTGTATGATTACCAAGCTGGTATGTTTGATATGTTTTGCTTTCATAAGTCCTTCATATTAGAAACAGTTTTTTTTTCTTATGTTTAAAAAAAAACATGATCAGTAATTTGGAAGTCAGAAAACCACATTTTAGATCTTAAAATGCAGTTTGCGCAGTATACTTACTGAAATAAAAAGGTGTCGTCTTCTCACCCTTAACAGAAGCAATAAAAATTGAAGCTCTGCCTGTACAGAGTTAGAATGAACTCGGGGGCTGCTTGAATATGTAAAGCATATGGGTAGAATTTATGTTTTTAAGCACAAACATTGAGTGCAACTCACAAAGCCTGGCTAGTTTTTGCTGTTGAGTGGTAACTTTTAACATGCCAGCAGAATGAATGTATTAAATGCAAGGGAAATGGTTCCTTTTTATGTTTCATTCCCTCGTACTTAATCCTACCTTATTTTTTACCATGGTTCTGCAGGCTGCTTCTGTTGGTTGAATGTAGCCCCAGTCGACCACTCAAAAGCCTGATGCGATCTTCAGCTCAGAAAAAGGTTGCACACCTCAGATTTAAAGGCTGAAATGATAATACAGGATATTGTGAGTCTCCAGAAAGGACGACTAAGTGAAAGAATAGGCAGCATCAGAAAAGAAGAGGTTAAATGATTAAGTACTTGAATTTGGTATAAGGCAACCCAGATTACTACAGGTGTTATTTAAATAAAATTGAAACAGGCTGAGATTAGAGAAGAATTTCTTGACCTTGGCACTTCTAGGAACTCGGCAACTTTGAACTGCATTGTGGGAATTGGAGTTCACACATCTTGCCAAGATTGAGAAACCATGGTTTACAGGTAGTCCTCAATTTATGACCATAGTTGGAACCAGAACTTCCATCACTAAGCAATGCAGTCAGTTACGCCTGATTTTATGAGCTTTTGCCACAGTTGTTGTTAAATAAATCCATCTTCCCCCATTTGACTTTGTTCATTGGGAGCTCCCTGGGAAGGTCACAAAGGGCAGTCACATGATCCCAGGACGCTGCAATTGTTATAAATACATACTAGTTGCCAAGTGCTCAAATTTTGATCACATGACTGCAGGGAAGCTGGGACAGTTGTAAGTCACTTTTTTCAGCACTGTCGTAATTTCAAATGATCAGGATGAAAGTCAGTGTGATTATGATCTTGTAGTCCAGCAGCCTCCAACCTTTGGGCACCGGGGACTGTGGAGAGAGGTTTTTCCACGGTCCAAAAGGGCCGTGGTGTCATGTGCTGCCTGCATCCCATGGATGGGGCTTCCCTTGTTTGCGTGCCCTGGTTTCTGCCATACCGTGACTCCTGTTGTAGTCCGCTGGGCCAGTTACTATATCTATCTATCTATCTATCTATCTATCTATCTATCTATCTATCTATCTATCTATCTATCTATCTATCTACATACCTACCCACCTACCTCATCTTATCTTATCTATCTATCTATCTATCTATCTATCTATCTATCTATCTATCTATCTATCTATCTATCTATCTATCTATC